>JAVSCE010016311.1:0-125239 GCA_032199065.1 Smutsia gigantea
ATGCTGAAAAAGCATTTGACAATATTCAGCATCCATTCCTGATTAAAACTCTCAACAAAATGGGTATAGAGGGCAAGTACCTCAACATCATAAAGGCTATATATGACAAACCCACAGCTAACATCATACTTAACAGCGAGACGCTGAAAGCTTTTCATCTAAGGAACAAGACAAGGATGCCCACTCTCCACTGTTATTCAATATAGTACTGGAGGTCCTAGCCACAGCAATCAGACAAAACAAAGACATACAAGGCATCCAGATTGGTAAAGAAGAAGTCAAATTGTCACTATTTGCAGATGACATGATACTGTACATAAAAAACCCTAAAGATTCCATTCCAAAACTACTAGAACTAATATCTGAATTCAGCAAAGTTGCAGGATACAAAATTAACACACAGAAATCTGTTGCTTTCTATACACTAATGATGAACTAACAGAAAGAGAAATCAGAAAAACAATTCCATTCACAATTGCATCAAAAAGAATAAAATACCTAGGAATAAACCTAACGAAGGAAGTGAAAGACCTGTACTCTGAAAACTACAAGACACTCCTAAGAGAAATTAAAAGAGGACACTAACAAATGGAAATGCATCCCATGCTCTTGGCTAGGAAGAATAAATATTGTCAAAATGGCTATACTACTAAAGCAATCTACAGATTCAATGCAATCCCTATCAAACTACCAACAGCTTTCTTCAATGAACTGGAACAAATAATTCTAAAATTCATATGGAACCATAAAAGACCCCGAATAGCCAAGGCAATCCTGAGAAGGAGGAATAAAACAGGGGGAATTATGCTCCCTGACTTCAAGCTCTACTACAAAGCCACAGTAATCAAGACAATTTTGGTATTGGCACAAAAACAGACCCACAGACCAGTGGAACAGAATAGAAAATCCAAACATTAACCCAAACATATACAGTCAATTAATATTTGATAAAGGAGCCTTGGATATACAATGGGGAGATGACAGCCTCTTCAGCAGCTGGTGTTGGAAAAACTGGACAGCTACATGTAAGAGAATGAAACTGGACTACTGTCTAGCCCCATACACAAAGGTTAACTCAAGGTGGATCAAAGACTTGAATGTATGTCATGAAACCATAAAACTCTTAGAAAAAAACATAGGCAAAAATCTCTTGGACATAAACATGAGCAACTTCTTCATGAACATATCTCCCGGGCAAGGGAAACAAAAGCAAAAATGAACAAGTGGGACTATATCAAGCTGAAAAGCTTCTGTACAGCAAAGGACACCATCAGTAGAACAAAAAGACATCCTACAGTATGGGAGAATATATTCATAAAAAACGTATCTGATAAAGGGTTGACATCCAAAATATATAAAGAACTCATGCACCTTAACAAACAGAAAGCAAATAATCCAATTAAGAAATGGGCAGAGGACATGAATAGACACTTCTCCAAAGAAGAAATTCAGATGGCCAACAGGCACATGAAAAGATGCTCCACATCGCTAATCATCAGAGAAATGCAGATTAAAACCACAATGAGATATCACCTCACACCAGTGAGGATGGCCAACATCCAAAACACAAACAACAACAAATGTTGGCGAGGATGTGGAGAAAAGGGAACCCTCCTACACTGCTGGTGGGACTGCAAATTAGTTCAACCATTGTGGAAAGCAGTATGGAGGTTCCTCAAAAAACTCAAAATAGAAATACCATTTGACCCAGGAATTCCACTCCTAGGAATTTACCCTAAGAATGCAGCAGCCCAATTTGAAAAGGACAGATGCACCCCTATGTTTATTGCAGCACTATTTACAATAGCCAAGAAATGGAAGCAACCTAAGTGTCCATCAGTAGATGAATGGATAAAGAAGATGTGGTACATATACACAATGGAATATTATTCAGCCATAAGAAGAAAACAAATCCTACCATTTGCAACAACATGGATGGAGCTAGAGGGTATTATGCTCAGTGAAATAAGCCAAGCCGAAAAAGACAAGTATCAAATGATTTCACTCATGTGGAGTATAAGAACAAAGAAAAAATACTGAAGGAACAAAACAGCAGCAGACTCACAGAACCCAAGAACGGACTAATAGTTACCAAAGGGAAAGGGACTGGGGAAAATGGGCAGGAAGGGAGGGATAAGAGGGAAAAAGGGGCATTACGATAAGCAGATGTAATGTTGGGGGGGCACGGGGAGGGTAGTACAACTCAGAGAAAACAAGTAGTGATTCTATAGCATCTCACTACACTGATGGACAGTGACTGTAATGGGGTTGGTGGGGGGGGACCTGATGAAGGGGTAGTTTAGTAATCGTAATATTGCACATGTAATTGTAAATTAATGATAATAAAATAAATTATATTAAAAAAAAAGGAAAACCACTATTATACAGAATCATATGGATGAATCTCAAAAGCAATATGCTGAGCAATAAGCCAAAGACACCACAGTTCATACCTTAGGATTCCATTTATATGAAACTTTGGGGGTAAAAAATATAATTCATAATAACAGCAAAGAGATTTGTTTTCTTCTCCCTAGAACCATGGGAAAGGTTGACTGACAGGGTAGGAAGGGACACAGGGAAAATTTGGGAATGATGGAAATGTTCTATGTTTTTATTGTAATGGTGGTAATATGAGTATACATATTTGTCAAAACTCATAAAACTGCACACTTAAAATGTGTGCATTTTATATGTAAATTATACCTCAATAAAGCTGATTTTTTTTAAATGTCTTTCCTTTTGCCAGAAACATTTTCAGCTGTTTTCCCATGCATACTTATCATCTTATCATGACACACCTTTTCCTACATTTTCTTTTCTTTCTTGACTTTATTATTGGTCTCACTTTTGAAATACGATTTTTCACATTTATCTTAAGTCTACATGATAAATTTGAAATTATTTTCTTTTCCTCAAAAAAAAAGTTATGTGATAGAAGGATTATGGTGTAAAGAAAAGAGTGCTCTGGGTTCAAATCCCAGCTCTACCAATTCCCAACAATATTATCTAAGCATTAAACACTCTGGACCTCAGTTTCCTTATCTCTAAAATAGAAGTTGTAATCATACCACTGGTATGGTTGTATGGCTTGTAAAATTTTTGGCACAGAGTAGGCACTCAGTAAATGTCCAACAAATGATAATTTCATTTAAATTCTTCATCATTTATATTAAAATTTCGTGTACTTAGTCAAGTAGAATCACTTCCTAATAGTGATTTCTGTGGGATGGAAACAGTACACGAAAGCAGTATCACTCAAACCTGAGTCTGTGAATCAGTGGCTGTTCATAAATTTACCAGCAGGAACAAGTACAGAAACTGAGAGTATTTAGAAACTTTAATAGGCGTTTGATATGAATCTGTATGATCTATACCTGAAAAGTGATTTAGAGTTTAAATCTCGCATAGAGAAGGTTTTAGAGTATAGCTCAGATTAAGGAGTTTGAGCCAGAATACAAAGCAACACAGTGCTTTCTTCATCAAGAAAATCTTACTAATGAAAAAAAAAAAGTCAGCTGAACTAAATGTGCCTAGTGACATAATAAAAACTATGAATTACATAAAGGCTGACGCATTACATTTGAAACTATTCTACGTGGAGGCTGATCATTAACAACTGTTATTATGGGATAGGTACAATGGTGATCTAGGAAAAAAGTTCTCTAGAAAATGTTTGAGCTGTTGAATAAACTCGTAGAGTTACTGTTGGATAAGAAAACAGTTTGGTCCCAACTTTTTAAAGATATATATCAAACAGATAGACTTGCCTATTTATCTGAAATCTTCCATATGGTAATAATCTTAATATTTCTAAACAAAAAAGAAATGTGCATATTTTTTCAGCAGCAAATAACTGAAAAGTCAAAATAAATATTAGAAGTGTGGAAGAACAGTTTCCACAGGTTGTTATATCATGTTTCATAATTTAACGACTATTATCAATGCAGCAAGTAATAATTTTGATATTGCACATCTGCAAAAAAGTGATTACCAAATACCTAACAGAATTAACAGAATGTTTAAATTTTATTCACCATCAAGAGAAGACTGAAAATCATGGAACTATAAACCATTCCTTTCATTGATAGGTAATTTAAATTTAATACATTTTATAGGATAAACATTGGAACTAGCCACTGAAGAAACCCTGACAATGAATTTTGAAAATAAAATATCACTTGCTCCATTTTAAGACAATATTAAAAATTAGTATCTTGAGCTTTTGAAATACTTTAAAATCTTTTTCTCTATTCCTATTCACATACCTGTTAAAACTGGCTTTCTTATGATGATGCTATTAAAACAAACATAGGAACAGTTTGGATATACATTATATCCTACAAATAGTATTACCATCAATTCAATCTAGAATAGCTGAAATGTCAAGCAAGAAGTCAGTTGTTCACAATAAAAATGTTTTAAATGGATATACATCATGTTGAAAAATGTGTATATATGACATTGAACAGTTTTACTATATCTTCATAAATTGTTTAATATAATTGCAGAATATAATAATAGAGATTCTCTGTATTAATCATCTATCAGTAAATCACTTTCAATAAATGACATGTATTGCAGTTTTTTTGTTAAGTTTGTTCTGTTTATATTTACATAAAGACAGACATATAGACCAACGGGATGGACAAGAGGGCCAAGAAAAAACCCACACATATATGATCAAATGATCTTTGACAAGGGTGCCAACTACACCATGGGGAAAGGATAATCTCTTCACCCAGGAGTGTTAGGAAAACTGGACACCCACATGTAAAAGAATGAAATTGGACCCCTATCGTAGACCATACACACACAAAAATCTCAAAATGGATTAAAGACTTAAACATAAGACTTGAACTATAAAAGTCATAGAAGAAAATATAGGGGAAAAACTCATAACATTGGTCTTGGCAATGATTTCTGGGATATGACATCAAAACACAAACAACAAAAGCAAAAATAGACAAGCGTTCTGTTTATATTTATTGAAACGTAATTTAAAACGTGTGCATCTGTCTGTTGAACTAATTATTTTTTAAATGGGTTTATGTTGTCTATGTCTTTTTGTTCATTTTCTATAAAATAATTTTCATTTACTTTTATAAAATTACTAGTGTATTATGGTTTAGAAACTTAAATCAGTCCTTCCCCATAGTTTAAAACCTTTCTTGAGCATCTATACAAACTCTGGGAGCAAAGATAGTGCCTTCACCCTGAACTTCACCTCAGCTTAAGTTTTAGGAGCTACCCTTGATTCTAAATATTTGTTAGCATTTCCCTAATATAATGGGGAAAACCAAAGAGGAATTCTGAAAGCCTGGTTTTAGCAAACTACGGGTGTTCCAACGGAGTTACCCAATATTAAGGCTGTGCTGCCACCCTGTGGCCATTCTGCTTATGACTCCAAGCTAGGAAATCCATCCTCTGCTTTTTTTTTTTTTTGTCTCCCTTTAGGCTTAACCCTAACACTTATCCTATCTTTCCTAACTTCTTGAAAAGCTCCATGAAATCTACTGAATTCTCTGATCTTCTTTATTTAATTCTTTATTTTTTTCTTCAGTTTCTGTTTTTTTAGGTAATCTGCAACTACTTCATGAGTGTGAGCTTTATTATTCAGTGTCAGCCAAACTGCTGCAAAAACAAGGACTTATATAATTCATTGGGCACAATACCATTCAAATAAAAGTAAAAACTTCTAGCAGTAAAATATAAATTATTTTACTTCTTGCCACCCAAATAAAATGTCACCTACTATGCAGCAATTAGCAGCACACAAGCCATCTTGGATATCCACCTAAATTAGGGTGGCAGAACGTACATTAGAAGAAATTTTGGAGTGTTAAACTGAGCCAAGGTCTTTTAAAAATATATATCAATGTAGGAGAGTTTGGCCTTTGTAAAGCTTTTTCATTATAGTTGCATGGTATTTTTATAGGTAATATACATTAGAACTCATCTTAATGAAGATGAAACATGGAAAGTTAACCAAGGAAAACAGAAGAAAGTAGTCTGCTTAGGAAGTGAGATGTTTCTTCAAAGCATCTCCCTTGCTGAAATGCCAACTTGGCAGTAAGAACAGTGAGCAGGAACCCAGTGCCAAAGATCTTCACTCCCTTGAGGCTAAATTCAGTTTTAAAAGTCATTCATGCCACCCAAATGGAGCTTTGCAAAGTTTACCTTCTTTTGGACTTTTCCTACACCTAACAGATGTAAAAAATGGTGGCTTTAAAATGAGGGCTCATGCAAAAGATTGAAATTGGACCCTGCTTTCACACCATATACAAAAGTTAACTCAGAACAGATTAAAGACATAAATGTAAACGCTGAAACTGTAAGACTGCTAGAAGGGAACAGAGGGTGAAAGCTTCCTGACATAGTCTTGTTGATGACTTTTTGGATGTGACACGAAAGTGCAGGCATCAAAAGCAAAAACAGACAAGGGGGGCTAAATCCAACTAAGAAGCTTCTGCCCAGCAAAAGAAATTTAATCAACAAAGTGAAAAGGCAACCTACAAAAGGGCAGAAAAGATTTGCAAACATCATTTCTCAGAAGGGGTTAATATCCAAGACATATAAGGAACTCATACACCTCAATGGCAAGAAACAAAAACCCCAAATAATCTGATTTTTTTAAAGGCAAAAGACCTGAATAAACAGGTCTCAAAAGAAGATATACAAATGGCCAACAGGCATATGAAAAGGTGCTCAAACACCACTAATCATCAGGGAAATCCAAGTCAAAACCACAATGAGATTTCACCTCACACTCGTAGGATGGCTATTATCAAAAAGCTGAAAGATGACAAGTGCTAGCGAGGATATGGAAAAGGGAACACTTGTATAGTGTTGGTGGGAATGTAAATTGGTGCAATCATTGAGGAAAATAGTATAGCAGTTCCTCAAAAAATTAAAAATAGAGCTACCATATTATCCAGCAATCCCACTTCTGGGTATTTATCCAAAAGATTTGGAATCTCAGAGAAATATGTGCACTCTGTATTCACTACAGCACTATTCACAGAGTTGAGATATAGAAACAACCTAAACATCCAGTGACAGATGAATGGATAAAGAAGATGTGGTATGTACATGCTATGGAATATTATTCAGCCTTGAAAAAGGAAATTTTGCCATTTCTAACATGGATGCCTGTAGGACATTTTGCTATGTTAAACCAGACACAAAAAGACAAATATTGCATGATCTCATTTATATGTGGAATCTAAAATAGTCACTCAGAGTACAGTGGTGATTGTCAGGGGCTGGGAGAGAAGGAAATGGAGTGATGTTGGTCAAAGGGTACAAAGTTTCAGATATGCAAGATGAGTAAGATATGGCCATCTAATGTACAGCATGGTGATCACAACTAACAATACTGTATTGCACACTTGAAATTTGCTAAGAGGGAAGATCTTAAGTGTTCTTACACCCCTCCAGAACAACCTAACTATATGAGATGATAGATACACTAGCTTGATGGCTATTATCATTTCACAATGTATATCAAAAGATCAAATTGTACATCCTAAACATATACATTTTTTATTTGTCAATTATACCTCAGTAAAGTTTTTAAAAGTAGTGGCTACCGGGGATTGCCTATCCAACAAAACACCCTAAAATGCAATTGGTAAATATACTAGTGAATAGAGGCTCATTTTTAAGGTAATAGTTTTAAGTGGAGTATCATTTATTAAGTTTCAATAAAAGGTAAACTTTGGGGATCAACTTTTGGTTTCATACTTACAAGTTCACTGAGTTAGGACATGCTCTGAAAATGCAGGCAAGAAGTGGGAACAGCAAAGGCACAATCAGCGGCAGATGGTGGGGAAGGAATGGAATGCAATAGAGTGAGCATGCACCAAAGAAAGGATGAAGGAAAATGTAACTGAAAAGTAACTAGCTGAGGAATTAACGAGTGCATGTGAGACCCTTCAAAGGCACAGAGATCAACATGAAATATCTAAGCTGGAAGGAGCTTCCTGGGGAGAAAGCACTGCTGCTGTTGTGGATCCTGGAGGTTCGACTCTGGGAAACTAATTAAAAGTGAGGACACTGCTGCAGGATGCCTTCTAGGTGTCTCCATTTTCCCTGATGGGTTAACTTGTGGAGTAGGAGATAAGAACTTTATGGAGGTGACTAATGGAAATGCACAATAGTGATCACCACGCACTCCTTCAAGTAGCCTGAGGAAGAGGAGAGAGGGAAAAACAGAGTGAACACAACAACGTGGGACTGTCCACATGGCTAGTGTCCTAGGAGATGGTGCGGAGGTGCAGAAAGCAGGGAAAAGAGTGCAGAAGGATCAGTGGCTCTTACATCAGCCACAGAGAAAGAGCCACCACTGATCAAGGGTCAAAGCTTGTCTTAAACTGGAAGGAACCACAAACACAGAAATAGCAAGAGCCTCCCAGGGAATTTGGAAGAAGAGGAAAATTGCTAGCACATAATAATCCAGGTTTGAACAAAATAAAAGAGCTCCCCCTGCAGGGCCTGTGGACCTATTAGTGGAAAGCGTCTTTCAAGGCAAGTCTCTGCTCCCACTCACAGGTACCTCCTCCTGGCAGAAGGGCAAACCTCCCAAGGAGAGGCCTTGGTGCCTCCACAGGCAACAGGACCAACAAACACTGTCCACACACCAAGCCTGCCCATATTCTAGATCAGGACAGAGGCGCTGAGGAACCTGACCTCAGAGCTTAATTCTTACAGCCAGAGGGAGAAAAAAAAACCAACACGGTCACTGAAACAGTCAGATGTTATACTTTTATCTAGACCGGAGTAGCATTCATGTATATTTTCATCTTCGGAACAGGTGGTTTGAAATGCAAATAAAGTAATACGCGTCAGAGCCGTATCCTAGCAGTAGCTACTTTGCAAACGTTGCCATGGCACCAATTCAACAGTGTTCTTAGAGGCAGCCACACCTCAGCAAGTTCTTTCTAACTTGGGACAGCCAAGTTCAAAGGAACTAAGAGCCACAAACCGCAAGAGTCCTGAGCTGATATAGAAGGTGTATCTTTACAGCCCAACTGCCCTTCGAAGCCACTTGAAATAGGGCAAGGGACTGAAAGGGAGGAAAAAAAGGAAATGGACCATCTCCTGGAACACCTGGAATGTGACCCAAGCCTGGACACAAAATGAAGGTAATTATAACTGTTAACTTTTGGTTTTAGCTGTTAACAGATCGTGCACAGATGGAGAAGGGCAAACTCCATTCTCCAGTTCCTCTAGTGCAAACTGTGCTTTACCAGGACTCACTAAATCCTAGTTGGGTGAAAAGAGAGCAGATCGTCCTGTTTGGTTTGTTTACATTAAACTAAAGAAGTTTGTTCTCAGATGGCTGCAGTCCAGGGGCCACTCACAACTGGATGCAAGCAGCTGGGTTCTGCAGATCTCTACTTCTTCCTGCTACTAAATCTGCTCTACTGAGGGCAACATGCATTTCCCAACCACAGACAAAGCAGAAGGAAAAGGACTTGGTGGTAGGGACACAGGATGCTCGGGAAGAAGTCTTAGCCAACCTGGCCTGTGAGCCAATCAAGTTCCCTGAAGTAGGCCCTGGGCTAAACAGGGCATGTCCCTGCCTCCTCCCTGAGAGAAAAAATTCCAAAAGCTAACAATAAAAAATGGCCTGTGATCAATGGTAAACTGATTATATAAACCACAAATTCTTTAGGAGTTCACAGGGGCAGGGGTTATTTCTTGCTCCCCTTTCAGATGAGGGTGATCAAAGAACAATCCCAGAAAAACCCTCTAAAAAAGTGAAGAGTTTGCCAATAGGAATCAGTCGGTTAACACTGAAAAGCCATGAGCAAGAATGAAGCTTCAGAGCTCCCTCCATTACATGGGAAGGCCACTAGGCCTCGAGATGTCCCTAAAGATGGTAACAACGCACCAGCCAAGGCTAAAGTAGCCATAGGACAGGAGGGCAAAGGGCAGAGCACTTAGAAAAGCAATCCAGAGCGCCATACTGCATTCACCATGAAAGGCACAGACTCCTACTTCCCAAAGGAGGGATTCTGAGACTGTTATATATAGTTAACCCCCCCACCCCCAAAGAGAGACAGGAAAGATCCTCTTGGTGCTGCTTCTATAACATTTTAGCCAAATTAATCTGTAAATTTTCTATGCATGAGCTGAAGTTGTAATTTGAGTTGTAACCTGGACATTAGATACACCACCGAAGGGCAGACCACATCCAGAGCACAATATTCAAAAGAGAGTAAGGCTTCTGGCTTGATTTCAGCAGGTTTTAATATTCAGGGAGATCCAGTGTGATGAGTAAGCCTGACAGAGGAGGAGATACAGGGAGAAAAGAATGCTCAGTATCAAACAGGAGATGGTATCAGGTTCCAGTTGATGAGTTTATTGCCAAGGATTAAGCATGAAAAGGAGTCCAGGGCCCCAAAGAAAAGCCAGGCAAAGTCTAGGAAGCCTCAGGGCAGGAATTCAGTTGCATCAGGAAAATATAGCACTAAGAAGGAAACTGAGGCAAATCCCAGCCCTGTGGAGTAAGCTGACGTGACAAAGGGAAGCAGAAATCTGGAATTCGACAGGTATGTGATGTCCAGTCTTACTGCGGAGATACTAGCTTTAGGATAATGGCGACAGGAGTAAAGTCACATTCCATCTGCAGCTGGATTGAAGCTCCCAAGATATTTTTTGCCCAGGACAGAATTAACAAAGGAACTCTGCAGATTTCAGCCTAGAGATCCGGCTACATCAAACAACAATGACTGAGATGATCCGGGCTGAGAAAGACAGAAGTTGATCAAAGTGCTTCCATATGAGAGGCTGTAATAAACACTTCTGAAATTATAAATTAGATTTAGAAAAGTGAAGAACATATTTTGTTGGAATGGTCAGTTTATCTCTTTCTAAATTTTGTGCTTTCTCGGTTTTGCTGCCTAGACAAAGAGTTAAGTGTAAAAAATGAAACCATACATACTAGAAGAAAATGCAGGAAATAATCAACTCCTCTTTGAAGGGGAAGTCCTTTCTAAATACAGTCTTAAAAAATAAGTCATAAGGGTAAAGATTAGGCCACATAAAAATGTAAAATCTAGTGCAATTAAAAATCAGTGTAATTAAAAGACTTTAAAAATCAGGGAAAATATTTGCAACAAATATGACAGCTAGAATTCTTGATACATAAAAGTTCTTGCAAATCAATAAAGAAAATCCTAAAAAGGCGTAAGGGATCAAAGTTGTTTCACAGAAGAATAAGTATTACAGACCAATAACATATGAGAAAGCATTCAATTTTACTCGGAATTAAAAAGGTACAAATTATAATTATGAAAAGATAACTGATGCTCACTTCTCAAACTGGCAAAGAGGGTGATAAATGACACCAGGAGAGAATGTGATATGATTGGTACACATTGCTAGGAAGCAACCTGACAAAGTTTGGTCTAATTATAATCTGACTCTGGCAATATACATTAAAGAAAAGAATCAGAGATATGAAAAATTAATTTACAGAAATGTTCATGAGTGTTATTTATAATAGAAAGAGGCAAGAACCCAAGTGTCAGTTATATGATGAAGTTCTAATTAGCCATGAACATTGTGTTTTTTGAAGAATCTTTCATAACATGGGAATATGCTCATGACATAATACTAAGTGAAAAAACAAAGTATAAAACACAATTTTATGTTATCCATATATATACAGCAAAAAGATGGGACAGCATAACATTGATGGAAAAGTAAACTGATTTGAGTTTTTATTTTTTCATTTACATAAAAATATTGTTTAGATATTCTATAAGAAACATGTAATACTTGTATAATAAGATATTTTTTAATGCTTTAAAAGCTGTATTGTGATGTTTAGGTTGCTGCTTGGAAACAATGGTAACTGATGGAATATTTTTAAAGGAAAAATCATTACTTAAAGGTCTCAACTTTTTGGGTTTAACAACAGAGGAACTATTTATTGGAAATATTTGCTTTCCAGAATGGCAGTTTTCACAATGCTATAACAAGATGTATCCACTGGAAATAAAACGCTCAAATGTCAATGAATGAGTACCCACGACCCAAAGAATACTTAAGTGGCACTTCTACAATGAAGCAAAAGAGAACCCATGATCCTATTCCCCAAAGAATAACCACCTCCAACTCACAGGCAGCAATTTGAAGAAAGAGCTGATTTTACATGCAAGTACTCTAAACCTCCACGCCATACATACAAATACTGCATATGCAGAAAAAGACAAAAGAACATTAGGAAGAAAATGCAAAACCCCTGCTTATTCTCTGCCCTTTCATAAGCAAGAACCATCTACCACCCCCTGGATTTGCGTATTACCACTAAGAGCTAGTATTTATTGAGTCCTTAATATGTGTCAGGCACATGATAAAGCATCTTATACTTATTCCATCATTCAATCCTCAAGATAATCTTATGAGGTAGGTACTGTTCTTCTCCTCATTGCACACACAAGGAAGCCCAGATGTTAAATGACTTGCCAAAAGTCACGAAGCCAGTAAGTGGCAGAGCCCAGATTTGAAACAAGGCAGTCTGTTTCTGGAACTTGCACTGTTAGCCCATTTGCTTTACTGCCTCAGAATCTATGAAACAGGTAAAGGTGTATTATGCCTTTCTCTTTTGTCTCCTACCCACTCCCTGGGAGTATCAATAATGAAAGAGTTCTAATCTATGGATACATATCCCTATCTTTTAGAATCAAAGATGCAACTATATTTATTGTTCTACCTCCTTTAAAGAAAAGTATGGCTTGATAAACTAATGCACTGTCTTTAGATTTTTCAGCACTGGTTTTATATATAATTTCTCTTCCTTGTTTAGGGTTGCAGGTAGAAGACAACAAAACTAGCAATGGAGCCTTTATATGAAGAATACCCAGCAAATCATGGAACAATAGTAAAGCCTTATTACTGGCTAAGCTTCTCTCTAGATTGCTCCAATTGTCCTTACCACATTCGCACAGGTAAAGAAGCAAGAGTTTCCTACACAGAATTTTATCAGATTTTTGGATTCCCTTATGGGCCAACATATCCTCAAACAAAACATCTCACATTTTATGAACTAAAAACTTCTTCTGGAACTCTGGTGCAAAAGGGCCATGCTAGTAGTTGCACCGGGAATAATGCCCATCCAGAGTCAATGCTATTCGAGATGAATGGTTATCTTGACTCAGCCGTGCACAATAATGACCACATCAGGCATATCATTCTGTATTCCAGCAACTCCCCTTGTAATGAAGCTAACCACGGCTGCTGCATCAGCAAAATGTACAATTTCCTGACAATGTATCCAGATGTCACCCTTAGTATTTACTTTTCTCAACTCTATCATACTGAGATGGAATTTTCTGCCTCGGCATGGAACCGTGAAGCTCTCCGGAGCCTGGCCAGTTTGTGGCCACAGGTCACTTTGAGCCCAATAAGTGGTGGGATTTGGCATTCTCTCCTCCACAACTTTGTGAATCATGTCTTGGGTTCAACTGTTTTCCACCCCATTTTAACCGGGAGAGCACTGGCTGACAGGCACAATGCATATGAAATCAATGCCATAACGGGAGTGAAACCTTATTTCACTGATGTTCTTACCCAGACAAAAGAGAGTCACAGCATGAAAGTTCAGGTAGCTTTACAGAGCTACCCCTTAAACAATGCCTTTCCCGGACAATCTTTTCAAGTGACAAATGGACAACCGCAACTCAGTCTGACCCCAGACCTCAGAGTTCCTGTCGTTTTTGTGCTGGTGCCTTTTACAGACTTACCACCAATCCATGTGGGTCAAACCCCACATAAACCCAGGAACATCGTAAGACATTTAAATATGCCTCAAATATCATCCCAGGAAACCAAGGACCTTGGGAGGCCTCCCATTCAGATGCCAGTGGAGAGAGAGAAAATCACAGAACAGTTTGCAAATAGCAAAGAGGTGGGTGAGAAAAAGAAAGGGAAAAAATAAAATCTACATTCCTACAATATGAGATCAAATAACTACCCGAGGACTTATTAGATAGTCAACAAAAATCTGGGAACTTTCTTTCTTAGATGTGATCCAAGATGGAAATAAACTGATAGATGAAAAGCAAAATCTGAATTATTTACCTTCTCAACTATTATAAAGATACACTATTTTTAACATCATCCAAAGTGTTTCTATAAGCAACTTAATCTCTCTCCTTTATTTTAAAAGTGACAGTATCAAAATGGAGCCATTAGTACCTTGCTAATATTTTGGTGTGGAAAAGGAAACGTCTTTATTTCAGTCCACCCATATCATCTTTCCACTAAAAAGCCCATGGACTAAATAGCTTCCTAAATTGGTTTCAGTATGAAAATACACTGTAAAATTGGAAAACAGCCTGAAGTTACTGACATTGAGTGCTGTTTGCAAAAGCAAACCAGTGATTTTCCATTAACTGTTAACTGTGGACAGATTTTAGGCAGGGCATTTTTTTCCTACAATGGTTCAAAATAGTTTTGTGTGAGGGAAAAGGCTTTTTGCTAATTGATTAGATATAGCTGCAGAAATTGATTTTTGAAACCTAGCCAACTGCTGAGTTCCATCTTTCCCAGCTCAGACCTCTCCCTCCTGAGAAGAATGGTACATGAGAATCTCCAAAGTTTCCTTCCATCACACACCATGGAAAACCCAAGCCACTGTACTTGGGTTCCAAGGCTCCTCCTCTACCTTCCTGTTGCCCTGTCTCACCAGCAAAATTGTAAGTTGCTATAAGTCAAGCACCATCCTTCTCTCCACTTTGGTTTTCCCTTACAATCCATCTGTCACAGAATCCAGGCAACATGCAAGGCTGTGAATCTACATCTCGGTAACTTCACCAGTCACTACTCCCCAATATTCCTTCTGCATTTCAGCCAAGTGCCTGCTTCACCATCCTGCGATGGACATTTTGTTGTTGTTAGCATCCATTCTACCTTCTTCTAATATAGCTCCCAATGCACGATTTATTTTACTCCCCTTCTTCCTGACCCCTTTTTTTTTACCAGTGCATATTGATTCCTTCTCTTAAAATCTTGTTCAAAGCACACTTCTAGGAAGTGCTACTTGACTAACCCACTGAGTGTGTATATTAAAGCACTTTGCTATGTTTAACTAATTTACATTTGCTGCCTCACTCCTATCTCAGAAATATGTGAAGATGCATTACAAGAAAAGTGTACATTCATTTCTAACTTGTGACTATGTTTTTTCTAAATATATGTAAAAAGGAATGCAAACATAATAAGATAGTTCTGCCATTAGAAGAAAAAACTTAAAGCACAGAATAAGCCATGCAGAAGAAGGAGGAGAGGAGGAGAGAAAGAAAGAAAAGAAAAATGTTAGAATATAAATTTCTATTGTGATTAAAAGAAATATGAATAAAACTTTTTAAAGAAATTTCTATTTTTAACCTGAAAATTAACAATAGATGGAAGGGAACGTTTCCTTGGTGAATCTACCATGATCCAGGATTTGACTCTCTGCTTTGTAGGCTCAACTACCTACTGAGTCAATACATAGAATGTATTTTTTAATTGGTGGTAGATAGGATTAACAAAGCTCCCAAGACTGACATGTAAAAGCAGAAAACTAAATAACTGATTTCCAGTGAGACTGACCACTGGATATGCAATTAGATATTCAAGTTGTCCAGCCTATGCAGTCTCTCCATGTAGATGAGCCAAATGAGAAGCCAAGTTACCATCACAAGTTTGCTTTGTGGATTAGAGGAGTTCATTATATGATTCAAATATCTAGTGCTATCACACTCTGCTTGCCAGGGATAGACACCTGCCACTTGGAATGAAATGGTGGGATATGCACAAGGGCACCTATGCCCTGGACAGTGTTTTGGCCAAGACTGTAAGAGACAACATAAGCCTCAATAACCAATTCCTGTGACGTGACCAGTATAGAGTTTCTGTAGATTAATGTTTCATCAAGCTACTTAATCCTGCTGGCCTGGGAGCAAATCTTATCTCTTTAAACTGCCATCACATATCTTTTTTGATTCATGGCATATGTAATCCAAAAGGTTTAACTCACAGAACAGAATGTCATCCATCTTATTTCCAAGGGTTTAAGGAAAGCTGCATAGTAACCTACACTAATTTTAAAATATTATTATTACCACCTAACATTTAATGAGAGCTCTATGTCAAGCACTTTTCTAAGCACTTATGTGTATTTACTCATTTAATCCTCCCAATAATCCTATGAGGTAGGTGGTATTATAGTACTTGTTTTACAAGTAAGGAAACTGTGGCACAGACAGCTTGAGTAACTGCTCCAGTGTAAAGGCTGAGCTGAGAGTCAAACCCAGGAGGTCAAGCTCCAGAATCCACGTTCTTAATCACTATGCATTAATGCCTCTCAAATCACAATATGGACTTACTACAAAGCCTAGAAAAATCAATATCAATTTATTACTGATCCTGCACCTTTCCTGTAATTCTACTCAAACAATTGCACCAATTGGTATCCTCTTAACTATGGGAGTTAGGGAGGCTGTGCTAGGGTGTTCTAGGATGGAGAACTTAATTAAGTTGTGGATCCCAGAGTTTGGGCACTCTCTCCACCTCCATTCCTTGTTATTTGGACTTCATACCAAACATAAGTCCTGATATTATCTTATGTTGGATGTCCCTGACTCTCAGAGATGTACCAAATCAGAAATCTGAGGCAATGGAACATTGTTTTATTACCCTATTCAGTTAATCAAGTGGAATTGGTTCCTCAAAAAATTTAAAAGAGAATTACCATATGATCCAGCATTCCCACTTCTGGGTATATACCCAAAAGAATTGAAAATTGGGTCTCAAAGAGATATTTGTACACCCATATTCATAGCATAATTTTTCATATGTGGGTGTGGGTGTGTATATATATGTATGTATATACACACACACACAGGAATATTATTCTCCATTGATAAAGGAAGGAAATTCTGATGCATGATGCTACAACATGAATGAATCTTGAGGACATCAAACTGAGTGAAATAAGCCAGTCACAAAAACACAAATATTGTGAACAACAAGCAAAACTAAAGGAAAAAAATGGCAGCCGACTCACAGATTCCAAGAAGGGACCAGCACTTACCAAAGGGAAGGGGGTGGGGAAGCGGGTGGGGAGGGAGGGAGAAGGGGATTAAGGGGCACTATGTTTAACATAAATAATGTAGGGGGGCACAGGGAAGGCAGTATAGCACAGAGAAGACAAGGAGTGACTCTGTAGCATCTTACTCTGCTTATGGACAGTGACTGCAATGGGGTGTGGGGAGAGGACTTGATAATATGGGTGAATGTTGAAACCACAATTTTGCTCATGTGAAACCTTCCTAAGATTGTATATCAATGATACCTTAATAAGAAATACATATATATATGGAAAAGAAAACAAATACTGTATGACTCCACCTACATAAAGTACCTAGAAATGTGAAATTAACAGACAGAAAGTAAAATGGTTGTCAAAGGCTGGGGAGAGGAACGAATGGGGAGTTATTGTTTAATGGGTGCAGAGTCTCAGTTTTGCAAGATAAAAAGAGGTCTGGAAATTGATGGCTTACAACAATGTGAACGTACTTAACACTACTTAACTGTACATTTACAAATCGTTAAGATGGTAAATTTCATGTTATGTGTATTTTGCCACAATTTTTTAAAATTAAGGAATTACTAATCAATACCTACAGATTTCCTTATATACCAAAAAGAGTGACATCTTTTAGGTAGACTAAATATTAGGTAACAGGCTGTATGTCTAGTCTGAAAATACTGAGATAAGGTGAGGAAATATCTGAAAACAAATATCTTTTTAAAAAATCATTACAATAACAAGATTTTTTTAAGTTCACAACTTACAGTTCATTACAAGCTATTGTGAGGGTTATTTAGAGCCTGATACTTAGTCCTATCCTTATTTTTAGCACAAAGGTAAGTAGTATACTAAAGAATAATGAGAAAGATGTATTGAAAGTAGAGAGTGTTAATTAAAAGCACAAATTTGAAATTTGACAGATCTAATTCCCATACTAGTCTGCTACTTGCTAGGTGAGTATTGCTGGCTGAGTTACATCCATAAAGTAGGAACCTAGACCTACTCTGAGAATGGAATAATATAAGTAAAGACCTTATCTACCAAGTGTCTAATGCACAATGAACACTCATGAAGTGCTTGCTATTATTAGTAAAATATTGACAGAATAAAGATAGACAGTAGAAAAGATAGGAATTAGAGGACCTTTCAAATTTTATCAAAACTGTAAGTCTGAGATGGCTATTTTCTATAAGTAAAGATATGTTGTTAGAATTCATGACAATCAGTTTATGGGGAGAAAAATATGTTGATTTTAATATTGTATTTAAATAGATAATAATAGCATTGAAAGACGCAGTATGTCCATGGTCATGGAAGACACTGAAATAATTGTAAGAAAATGTTTTGTGCAACTTCTTGCCCATAAAGTGTCAATCTAGATAAAATGCTTGATATACTAGGAAAATGCAATTCTAAAAATGACTCAAAAGATAAAGAAAAAAATAAGTCAATAACCACAGAAGATAAAAATGATTCTGTAAATGGGAGCATGCCCACATAATTCTGCAAGCACATTCCATAAGTTTCAGAGAAAAAATAGCATGGTGATTTTCTATTATTCAAACCAATTCCAGAACATAGAAAAAAAGGGTGAAAATTTTCTCCATTCTTTTCACAAAGCTAGACTAACTGTAATATCAAAACCGGATAGAGATAGCACAAAGAAATAAAACTATGGACCAATCTTACTTATACATATAGATTCTGAAATCATGTAAACAAATTATAAACTAATCAAATGTAGCAACTAATTAAAATTGTAACCAAATAGAGTTTACTCTAGAAATGTGGGAATGGTTCAGCACAGAAAAATACATATAATTCATTATCTTCATAAATTAAAAGACCAAAAATTAAATGCTTTTTATCATTAGATCCCCCAAAAAAGCATTTGATTATTTCAGTACTTATTCCTAACAATCAAAAAGCAATAGGAAATATAAACTGGTAAAATACCAAAGACATTTCCATTAAAATAGAAACAAAGAAGAGAAGCCTGCTATCACCCAATTTTTCAACACTGTTTTCAAGAGTCTAGCTAGTGCAATAAGATAAGAAATAAAAGTGATATATATAAATATTGGCAGGGAAGATGAAGATTATCATTATCTCAAATATTATGAATGTATACCATGACAAAAAAAAGTAACCTTAAAAAACTGCTAACATTAAAAAGATTACAGTAATGGGAAAGGATACAGAATAAATAAATTTTAAAACACAGTTTTCCTATTATCTATGAAACTACAGATAATAGGAAATTATTTCATGTTATATAAAATTATATAATAATTTTATACTATCATAAGCAGGTAAAATTAAATAGAAAAGGAGTCCCATTCACAATAATGTTTAATGCACAAAGTTTATTCTTTCATTAAGCATTCAATATTTTTCCTGAGACAAGAGTACAGATTAAATTATTTAATCTTTGAAGTACTAATATATAAGTAAGTAAAGGGCCCATTGTAAAACTGTTCACTCTATCTACTTCAGTGTATAATCATAAAGTTATGTAAAGTTAATCACAGGAAAAAACTTGAAGTCTTGAAGATTGGTGGTTTCAACACAGAACCAGATCATTTGGGTATTAAGTGCAAGCATTAAACTGTAACATAGTCTATGAGTAAATGCTAAAAAAACTTTTTATATTGTAGTAATTACTTCGCTAAAGAACAGTGCTATTAAGGCATCATTACCATGAATTTTCCATAAATGAAATTTTCTTATTTATTTTATATTTATAATACATGCTTGGCATATTTGATTAACACTAAATTCACTTCCACTTCAAATAATAAAAACAATAGTGTCATACTGCTGGAGTCAATGTGTTGGTTTGTTAAGTATTTAGTGACAAGTTTGGAGAAAAGATGTACATAATAAGTAGAGTACTTGGTTGAGAAGGAAGACCTACTATAGGTAGTTTTATCAAAATCCTTTCTAACTAAAAGATCCTTCACTCTTTGTATCACCAAAGAAAATATGAAGGCGCTACATACTATTATGCAGCATTAACCTTGAGAAAATTCAGATTCAGTCTAAATTTAATACTGAACCAAACCAGGTTATTTGCACAATAAACAAAATGTCTTAAAACCTTATGGAGCCCTTATTTCAGGGATTAGCACTCATTCTGAAAATTAAAATACGGAGAATAGTATTACCTAAATTAAATATCATGATTAACATAAAAAATTTGTAGTTTGCAAGAAAGTGGAATACTGTGTGTTTTCTAATTAAAAGATAATTGAAGACAGGTTTCACACACACAAATTTCCCTGAAGTTTTATAAAGATTTACCTATTAATTAATGGGGGTAGGGGTGTAATGTGTCATTAAAAAATACTCATCTCTAAATATGATTCCAAAATTAACTTATCTAATTATTAATTCATTGCATAGAAATATGTTGAGTACCTACTATATACTAGGTACTAAGCGTTGTGAGACAATAAAAAATGCGGCATTAGAAAGGCCACTTTTTACATTATTACATCTCAAATGTAATATGCATTATGCCACTGAGAATTATATTTAACACATTCAATATACAGAGCAAAATTCTGAGCAATCAGAACAGTTATGCCCTTGAGCAACTCAATTTTTAAAATTCCCCTCACTATTCCCTTAAGTTCATTTCTACCCTGAGATTCTTTCTCAGTTCTAAAATAGGAGAAAAAGAAATTTCCTAAATAAGACCTAATGCGAAACAATAGAGATGTAAGAGCAGGGTGTACTAGCTCTGAATCCGTGTTTCCACTGTTCTCAATAGTGTTTCTAATGCTCAATTTTCTCTTCAAAGAAAATCTTGATCTAGAAGAACAAGAAGTACAATCATCTTTAGTACCTAAACACGTATATTGTTTAGCTCTTATTAAAGTCAGCTAAAGATTGAAACTGAGAAAAAAAGTTGAAACAAATCTTTATTCTGTTATACAATGCCATTCACCATAGTAATGACCTGATACTTCGGTATATGACTTTTTAAAGTAAATACTACCACTGCTATCACCTAAATAATATATCTTCTAGAAGGGTGACTCAATTAGGAAAAGAAAAATGTCATAAATGCTTCTTCCTCCCAAGAAAAAAGAATGCGTTTCATTTCTGAGGGAACTCTCTCTGTCTCTCTCTATATAATATCTGCATATATATATATACACATGTAAGTCCAACAAAGGTTTGTTTTTTAGACACAGACGCCCCTCTTACTGATTTCTTCTTCTTAGTGTAACTCTCAAACTGTATTGGCTTCCACATTTTATCCACTCATCAATAAATAACTGAATACCTGAATGTATTGAGTACCTTCCACATGCTTGGCATTATGTCAGATGTAAAGAAACATACGAAAGAATTGTAAGATGGTCTTTGCCCTCTGGAATCATTCCATCTCTTCCAGAGGCAAGATAAAACACTATGTATCTTTAAGCAATTTATAAACTAGTGCCAAAATTAACAGTACAGGTAACATGCTTTTTATGTTTACATTGAATTTTGGTCTTCCACTTTCCTGTATTTATCCTCAGAACAATCTTGTGAAGTACACTTTAGCAATGAGGAGCCTCAGATTCAGAATTTTAAGTGGCATGCCTCAATCAAACAGATTATGAGTGGAAGAGTCAAGACTCAAGCCAGGGTTTTCTGATTCTAAGCCCAAAGCTCTTTTTAATACAGCACCAGAAACCAAGGATTGGGGGTACTTAACAGGGCAACAAACGGCCTTCTTCTAGAGGTGGAATTAAACTAAACCTGCTAGGATGTCAGGAACCATGCAGCCATCTAAGCAATATTCAACCAATGCCCAGATTAATTTTATTCTGCAAATATTTGTACCTCAGTGTTATACACACAGCACAACTATCATTTCCTTAGGCTTAATACCTTTGCCTCCTCAATAAGAGCTTTGCTCTCAGACATGTAGGTGTCAAATATAGCAAAAAGCTGGCCTAGGGTAATCATATAAATCTTAAATCGCAAATATAAATCTTAAAGGTCTGGTTTCTATTAATCCTTACACATTGTGCTTCCCCTTAGCACCAGAGAGCAGAACTCGCCCTTACCTTTTCCAGCATTCTTATTCCAAACAACACTTATTTTAAGATGTTAATGATTGACCGTACCCCAAATTTCACAGGTTCACCCCAGTTTTGCCACCGGACCCCAGTCCCTGCCCAGACACCTCCCGCCCCTCCCAATGGATTTAATACCTAGTTCAGGTTCTGCAGCTGCGGTCGCTATGCTGTCACACAGCACTGATAGATATGACCTTTCGACTCCGTCCTTGGGGACCTCCCACTAGCCGCGCGGGGTAGTTCCAACCCTGGAAAGGGCTCTGGGCTCGAGAAAGCAAGCCACCGGCAGCGCACGGTCCGAAGTGAATCTCTGACAAGTAGAAAGACGCTGGACGCCCGGCGTGCATCACTCCGCCCCATACTCCTGCCAACTGCAGGGCACTTGGTCGGGCGACCAGTCCATCGAACCCCACAGGCAAGTCCGGGCCAGCCGGACCTCACACAGGTCCTCGATGACAGGTCGCTGGTGGCGGCAGCAAAAGGCACGGCCACCCGCCCCCGGTGCCCATCGCCGCCAACCTAAGACCCCCGTAGACTGGACCGCAGAGAAGCGTTTCTATGGAAACCCCTGGGACCACGTGATGCGCTCGGACAACCAATTGCGTCTTACCTCTGCCGCGGCCCCCCTTTCCGCCCTCCCTTCTGCCCCGCCTCCTCCCGCCCCCGCCTCCTTCCCCCCCGCCCCGCCCCTCTGCGAAGAGTGTGCGCCTGCGCACTGCGTCCGGCGCGCTACCTCGCTCGTTCGCGCTCCCGGGGGAAGCGACGGGGCGGCGTGGGTGGCTGGAGCCGAGCTGGCCCGCGGAGGGAGGAGCGCGGCGAGCGCGCACGCCCAGAACAGCCCGAGCCGCGCCTGGAGGCGACGCCCCAGAGCGGAAGAGGGAAGTGAGGGCGCCGGGCTGCGGGCTTCTGCCGGGTTGGGCTGTACTGAGGAAGAGGCGCACCCAGAGGAGGCCTTCGCCACCGGTCCGGATCCGGGATGTCGAAGAACACGGTGTCGTCGGCCCGGTTCCGGAAGGTGGACGTGGATGAGTACGACGAGAACAAGTTCGTGGACGAGGAAGACACGGGCGATGGGCAGGCCGGGCCCGATGAGGGCGAGGTGGACTCCTGCCTGCGGCAATATCCTTGGATTCGCCGGTCTCCCCACCCCATCGGGCCGCCGCCGCCTCTGGGTTGACTGGGGGGGGACGGGCTCCTCCCCGGGGACTGGCGCGGAGCTGCCCCCAGCAGCCCGCGGCTCGAACCTGTCTCTTCGGGGTGCCGCTCCCTGAGAGGGCAGGGGGCCCCCCATTTCTGACCCAGTCTCCCTGAGGACCCAGGGTCCCGCCCTCGGGAACTTGCCCTTCCTAGCGCGCCTTCCACGCCCGCGATTTCTCAGGTTGCGCCCGGAGTTCCTGCCTCCCAGGAGCTGGTTGTGCCGACCGCGCCCTCGCGGCGCTGGGCAGTAGGGCTGGTGCAGGGCGCTTAAGTTTTCCTCTCCAGAACGGTATCTATACTAGGGTCACATTAACTCCAGAAATATGTGATTGGAAGAATCGGACGTCTTTCTTCAGTGATTTTGTTTTGGTTGTGTTTGGTAGCTTTAAGATAGTTTATTCCTTGCCGGGAGACATGGACAGTTTGCCGAGTTGAGGCCCTCTGTCTTTTCAGCCCGTGGGCTTCCCCCCGCCCGTCCCTCTCTCCGCCCGAGAAAAAGGCTTGGCAACAAATAGGTTGCACAGCATTTGTTCATCGGGTGAAGGGGAGTGAGTACAAAACAACCGAAACTCCAGGAAGGGAAGCTTGAAACCTTTCACCTGCTAAGCAAAGGACAATAGAAAGAAGACGGGGAATTCATAAGGAGAATCCCTGGAAATATTTAAAATAAACTCCAATGAATAAAATAGAAGATGAGTCACTTGTACAAAGCAGAATCATTTTTGTAATCCTCAAGTCGTTTCCATTTTAATTCAAATGTGGCTGTCAGTTCCGGGGTTTTGTTTTTGCATATTTGAATATTCATAACAACATTTGCATCAGATCTTTTTTAAAACAACATAAATGTTGCAATAACCAACGTTGTAGTTTTAGAGGTTCTCAATAACGAATTCACTCATTTCTAATCTTGGGCGTATTTATAAGATTAGGTGTTTTAGACTCGTTCTTCATCAATGTCCTATTAAGTTATAATGGGGAAGTATCTGAGTGAAAATATTTGGTAGCAACTATATTTGGTTTTAAAGGCACCTAAAATACAGCGTCAAACATTTATCAACATACAGCTGTTTCTTTGATTCCTACATTTTCAAAATCAGCTGTTGCTCTTCTGCATTATATAAATATGTAAACTTTTTTTGCATCTTAAAAATGAGCCAGTCTACAAAAGGCATGCTTCTCTAGAAGTCCACTAAGGCCTAAAAATAACAGCTTATCACCAACCATGTTTTTTCTGTCAAACCTTTTTTCTTCATGACACGTGGTGAACATTATTCTGTCTAAAAGCATTCATTGTGCTGGATCAGTGTTTTGTAAAACTAACTCATATTAGGTGATGTGTGATGACTCTTAAAATGGTGTTTCTGTATCCATATAGTAGATATAATATTTAATCAGTTCATCTTAAAATGTAAAGATAATTGTCTCTTTACTCTTGTTACCACCAGAAGAGAGAAGCCCTGCCTGCTCAGGCGCTACAGATGGAGGAACAAGTAAATTCTGTGTGGTTTTCCTTTTAGGGGAATGACTACATTCTGACAGTCTGATTGGCTTTCCTTGTCTCTACATGCTAACTAACTGGTGCTTTCAAATAGACTACAGATAATATGGCGTAAGACAATTTGAATAACCTTCATTCAAACATGAGAGGAACTAACCCATAACAGAAAAATGAAGCTGCCACCTAAGGGTCATTATTATATCTTTTAAAATGCCTCTTTTATCAGTATTGAGAGATAACTATATCATTCAGATGGCTAGAGTAATCTACCAGTGTTTCAATTAATGTAGAATAGAATTCAAGTAAAAGTTTGGTCTTTATTTTTCCAGTTGGAAAGACATTTTGGTGAGGATAAGCTGTTCCACCTGGGGCCTAAGAATTCTAATACTGTATTTTAGAGTTTTTAAAATACCACTGGATAATACTTGCAGGTGTCTTATGGGAAAATGAAAGGTTATCAAGTTCTTCATTTAATAATTAGAACCAAAGATGAAACCGACTTTGCTTTATTATGTTCTGTTTTCAGTATTTTACCTTGATTGACATCCTTGAAACCAACATGTTGAATTTTCCAATGTTGAACATAGAGACCATAGTAATTTTTCATTCTGTGCCTGAAGTCAAGTCTTAAGAACTAATGGTTCCTGGTAGTTACAATTTTTCCTGAGGGCTGCCCTTTGCTGCTATCTCCTTAACCTCTATCACAGGAAACATGACAGCTGCCCTACAGGCAGCTCTGAAAAACCCCCCTATCAACACCAAGAGTCAGGCGGTGAAGGTGAGTCACAGAGAACACCAGTCTCTGCTGTCTTGACATGCATACCAAAATCTGTAGTGCCACCAAATCAACAGTATTTTAACTATTTACTCTTTGACATAGAAGAGCTTACAATGTAGTTAGGTAAAGATTTACATACGAAAAGTAGCACTTTAACACTGAGCTATCCTAGTGCTGCGCTGAAGACACTTAAGTTCAAATGACAGATCATTTTTGTCTTTTTAGAGGAGGCCACTTAGGTTGAATTTGAGCAGAGGCTTAAAGAGTAAGTAGAACTTTTACAAAATAAACAGATTATATTTGCTTCTTAAAGGTCTTTAAAAATTACACAAGTATTAAATATTTATTGCAGAAAACTCAGATATTAGGGGATAAAAAGGTAATCATTCATAACCCCATCACCCAGAGATAATAGTTATTTCTGGTGTTATATATGCTTACGATTTTTCTGTGGGTGGTTTATTTTTTAATAAAAATGGAATTTTTATAGCCTTTTCAACTGTGTAGCAGTGTACATAAACGTCTGTCCTTGACAGTAAGGTTGTTTCTATAAACATCTTTTCTAATGGCTGCATATAGATGGACTGCAATTTATATATACCAAAATGCTTTTGTCATATATTTAGATTATTGCCTTTGAATAAATTCCTAGAAGTGAATCATTAGAAAGCACATTTTTTAAGGCATTTAATACACATATTGCCATTTGCCCTTCAGAAAGGTTGTGTGACTTCTGTTCCCTGCAGCAGTCTTTCAGTAATTCTTAAGAGCCTATTTACTTATTGTTTAAAATGAAGCCCAGAGTCCTAGGAGCCCCAAGAATCACTTTAATTGAATAGTAGATATAACTTAAGTAAATGCATAATAACTCTAGGCAACATAATTTTTTACAAGAGGAAACATTTCTTTGGTTTTTAAAAGTGAGAAACATCATTGAAATTTCAATTTTACCACCTTCTGCTTTTACATAGGTGGTTTTTTATCACGGTTCGTGGGTGGAAGGTTATTTTCCAAATTGGGTAATTGCATAGTCTTTAAAATGGAAATAACAATAGGTGGTAGAAACATTCTTAAGTTCCTGACCAGTAGGAATGCCAAAGGTATCACTTTGTCTTGAATAGAGGGGAAACCAAATTGTCGGAAGGGTAAATTAAGTGTTCCCTTTGCTTGGTTTGATGGGTAAAAAAATAACTGCTATTGGAGCAGCCTTTTATCAAAGAAAAAAGATTATAAATGAAGATCACTATATCTTAGATCTGTGCTCACTTGAGTATAGATATGAAACAAAATAAGTTTTCTTGAAAAACTTGAATTTTATTCATTAATAACATTTCTGAGAGGTGGTTTAAGGTAGGACTGTAATTCAGTTTTCCTTGTTCGGATATTTTCAAGGTCAAGAAGTAAAATTTAAATACTGATTTATTAAATCGGTAAATTACCACGTCTATTTGTAAGCAGATCCTTTCAGCTCTACCCTCAAATAAAGAATCTGTCCACTTCTGACCACCGCTGTGCTAGCCAAAACCAACCTACATCTTATTGCAATAACTTCCTAACTGGTCTACCTGCTTCTCCCTTGTCCCCTGCCCCAACATCCCCAGTTTATTCTCATCATTGGCAGCCAAAGTGATCTGTTAAACTGTAAGTTAGATTTTCTCACTGTTCCCAAAACGTTTCAACATCTTCTCATTTCTCTGAGTGCAAGTCAGAATTCTTACCATGGCCTGCATGGCATACATGATCTGTCTTCCCACTCCCTCTCTGACTCCCTGCCCTGCTGTTCTGCCTCCACTCTGCTCCAGCCACCTTGGGTCTTTTTGCTGTTCCTTGAACCCATAGTAACATCGCTTGTTCATTCCTGTCTAAAATACCTCAGCTACCCCCAAGGTTTCCTCTTTGAGGTCCTTTGGGTCATTACTCAGATGTCACCCCAGCAGTGCGGCCTTCCTAAAACTGTAACCCCACACACATGTTCTGTTATGTGTTTACCCTCAGGATCGAGCAGGCAGCATTGTCTTGAAGGTGCTCATCTCTTTTAAAGCTAATGATATTGAAAAAGCAGTTCAATCCCTGGACAAGAATGGTGTGGATCTCCTAATGAAGTATATTTATAAAGGCTTTGAGAGCCCCTCTGACAATAGCAGTGCTGTGTTATTACAGTGGCATGAAAAGGTAAGTTATGAATTATAAATCTATATGACTGATTCCTTTATAACAATGACCTCCTCTCTCACCTAAATAACTAGTTTGACTTCTTGGTTATACATCTTTGTTACTACAAATCAAATGCATGAAAGTCAAAGTTTAGATTTATGCTCACTCACCTGGGTCTCAAGAGATTCTGATTTACAACACATAACACTGATTCTGAAATGATTATTGTTCATTTAACATGATCATGAACTTTGAACTAAATCAAAACTTTGATGATGGCCAAAAGGTGTAAACAACCCAAATGCCTACTGACTGGTGAACAGGTAAATGTGGTACATACAATGGAATATTATTCAACCAAAAAAAGGAAATTCTTATACATGCTATAGCATGAATGAGCCTTGAAAACACTATGCAAAGTAAAATAAGCCAGCCACAAAAGACGAATACTGTGTGATTCCACTTATATGAAATATCTACAATAGGCAAATGCATAAAGATAGAGATTAGGTTTCCAGGGGTTAGGGAGAAGAGAGAAGAGTTACTGCTTAATGGGTACAGGGTTTCTGTTTGAGGTGATGGAAATGTATTGGAAATAGATAGTGATGATGGCTATACAATTTTGTGAATGTAATTAATGCTACTTAACTGTACATTTAGTGATGGTTGAAATGGCAAATTTCATGTTACATGTTTACCACAATTTAAAACAAGTAATTGAGTTGAGCTCCAGAATTCTTAAATTTTTGTTCTGTTTTCATGCATTTTATTTTGCAACATAAGCAGATGCTGGTACACTGTCCATCCAAAAAAAAATGGCTAAGGGAAATTCTTAGCTTTAGGTAAAAACTTGGTGAAGTATTCTTTTAATATCCAACTCTCATATTATTCTGGTATAAACTAAATCTAGTCTTTAAATAGACACAACCATAGGTAAGGGGTGTGTTCTCTGACATCTTAATAATTCCCTAAACTCAGTGTTTTAGGAGGTATTGTGTGTGTATCTGAGTGAAAACACAGATTAAGAAAAGAATAGGTAATAAAATTCGGTGGTTAGCCTTGGTCGGGTCACTTTATCCCTCTTATACTTTTAAATAAAAAGAGCTAACGTTTGTGGATAGGGTCACCATACCGCCCAGTTTCCTAAAACAGCCCCCATTAATGCCCGTTGTCCCAACTTAATTATGAGCAGTCCCTTTTGCTCTATGGAGTGTACCAATTTGGAGAATAATTTGCATGGTTATTCCATTCATAGAACACTTTCTGTTTACCAGCCGCTCTACTATAGTTTATGTTTCATTTAATCCTTATAGCAACCCTACAAAGGCTATAAACATCTTTATCATCCTCAGTTGACAGATGAAGTGCCAGCTTTAAAACCTAAGTGACCTAGTTCCAGAATAGCCTCAGGATCACAGTAAACACTGAGCACTTACTGTATTCCACGCACTCTAAATATTAACTCACTCAGTCCTCCTAAAACTTGTAGAAAGCTTGCTGTTATTGCCCTTTTGTAGATAGGGAAACTGAGGCATGCATTGTCTTCATTTCTTCCTAACATCACTCAGCAATTTTTGCCAGTCTTACCTCCTAAACAATTCCCAGATCATCCACTGAGATTCATCTCTACTGCAGCTGTTCTCAGCATCTCTCCCAGTCTGTTACTATAGCTTCCTGAACTGGTCTCCTGGCTACCAATTGTGTCTCCCTCAGATTTGTTCTCCACCCCATCACCAGAATGTTCTCTCTAAAGTCTAAAACTGCCATTATCAGAAGTCCAATTCCCAAGCCCCACTTCATCTTCCATGTTGGTCTTATACTTCAGCAGTGAGCATAATAGTGTGTTTTCGCTGAATATACCATCTTCCACACCTCTATACCGTTGCTCAGGATTTCTCTGCCTGAGTGCCTCTTCCCCCTTTTATGTCAGTCTGTCACCTGCTTGTCCATTTAATGTATCATTTTCTCCAGGAAGTCTTTCCTGACCATTCCACATTCCTCTATGCCCTCAGGTTGGGTACACGCCTGTCCTTTGTGCTTTTATATCACCCAGAGCATTGCTCTGTCATTTCATTATGTTATATTGAAGTGATCTGTGTAGAAGTCTGTCTCTTCCCTGTAGGCCAGAACATGCTGTATTTGTTCCTTGTGTATCCCCAGGATCTAGCACAGTCCCCCCATATACAGAAGGTTTTTCCAACACAAAGCTGCAAATTCCTAATACTGAATCATGACCTCCAATTCTTCAAGGTGATGATGTCAGAGTTAAGGTTTCTAAGCCCTTAACTATTAAATAAAACATTCTTAGCTTAGGGGAAAGAAAATTTGACCAACCCTGACTAATCTACATGGAATTGGGATGGTTGATCCCAGTTTGAATTTCTTCTTGACAGTGCTGAGAATAAGAGCACAGCATAGATGTCCTGAATTTATATTTGAGCACCTGTTTAAGAACATTGTGCTACAGATCTGTAAGCACATGAGGGCAGGGACCCTGAAGGTTTTGTTTATTACTGTATCCCCAGTGCCAAAAACAGTACCTGGTACATATATAATGGGTGCTCAAGAAATATGTCTGAAAATTAATGAATCCAGGATCAATAGTTGCACACGTTCCTTCCTGAAGAAAAATGAATTGGCCCTTTATGATTCTGTCAACATTTACATTTTGGTTTGTTTTTAGGCACTTGCTGCTGGAGGAGTAGGGTCCATTGTTCGAGTCTTGACTGCAAGGAAAACCGTGTAGTCCAGCAGGAACTGGATACCTCCTGCGGGTGTAGGAGTTGCTGGTACAAAGACCAAAACAACCAAATGCTCCCGCTGCCCTTTGGGTGGCGTCCGTTTCTCTCAGCTTTGCCTTCTTGCTTCCTTTTTCATAACTGTAAAGAAAATTACGTATCAGTTTTCCTGTAATGAAAATTGGGATAATGTAGAGGACATGTTTCAGCAGGAGCGTTTTCATGCTTTCAAAAACTACTTCAGTGACATGTATACCAATCTGTATATAGTATAATTTACATTTAAGTGTAATTGTGCAATTTTTAACCCCTATTGGCTGTTGTTTGTTTTGTTTTTTTGGGGTGTTTTGTTTTCTGGTTCGAGTTTTTGTTTTGTTTTGTTTTGTTTTTGACTAACAGTGAGAGATTTGATCAGAATTTGAGGCCAGTTTCCTAACTTTGCTAGCAAGGAAGTGATCAAAAAAATATGTATGAGAGACTGGCAGCTGTTAACATTGCAAAACTGGACCATACTTCCCTTATTTAAGCAAAATGTGTTTCTGGAACAAGTGGTGAGTGAACACCACTACCACGTTCCAGCTTTGTTTCTGCTTGCCTCCAGATTCTGTGCGTTTAAGAATGCTTCTTTTACTCAGCATCCAGTAATCATGGCCTCTTGACTTCTATGTGGTCACCCAGGGTCCAGAGCAAGAGGTCTTGCTCTACACAACTGTGTCTACAAAACTACCAGAGCCCATTTGGTATGAGCATAGAACTCTTGTTCCAGTAATATGGATGGCCCTATTTGGGGAAACTACTCCAAATCAGAAAAGATGTAGAAACTATGATGTTGTTCAAACTCTGGGCAGCCTCTTAATGAAATGCTATTTTCTTGAGAAATACAGCCGCTGCCTTAGCCATTATGAGGTGTGTAACTCGTATTTAATATGCCCTATAAATGTCTCCAGTGTTCTTCAGGGTAATTGGGATCTCAAAAGATTTGGTTCAGATCCAAACATATTACACATCCTGTATTTTCGCTCAGTGTTTTTAAAAAAAAAACTGCCACACAGCAAAAAGTGTTTACTTCGTTGGACAAACCAAATCAGTTCTCAAAAATCGAGCGGTGCTTACAAAAAGTAGCTATTCAGTAGCTCCAAAACAAACCACCTGAATGCATATGACCAAGAGGGAAACCAGCCTGTTTAGTATTTATGTTGGACACCAGTTTCATATCACTGACTTATGTGAACACTGGTGCAGAAATTCTATAAACTCTGCTGTTTTTGATACCTGCTTTTTGTTTTGTAAAAACGATGTTCAGAAAATAAAATGTCAGTGTTGAATAATTTATTTGTGTAACTCTTCTTTTAATACTTATGAATGTGTAGTTAATTAAGAGGAAAGAGTTCCTGTTTTACTAATTTGGTGCAAAGCGTTTATAAAACTATTTAAATAAAAGGTAGTGAAGAAGAGAGTCGTTAATGACGGCAGAGCACTGCCGAAGCCTTTGGAGTGATCCACAGCCCTCAGGGTGCCAACTGGACACTTGTAGAATCACTGCCCAGAAACCTAGACTAGAATGTGCAAATTAGCCTGGCAGCTATAGTCATTTAGTCCCAGCTTCTAATCACTTTCTTACACTCTTATCTCTTTCCCTTACCTACTCACAGTAGCCTCTGTTTGCTTTCCCACTGCACCTGACCAGATTCCTGACTTTAGAAACTTAGAGGCAGTTCAGAGGGCTATGAGTTAGAGAATCTAAGCAATAGGTAATAGAAGTAGTCATGTAGATACAGAATAAGCACCCAGAAACGTTAAGATGAAAACAAAAGTGATACTGCAGTGCTTTCTCATAAAATCCTTAACATCACTTTCACAACTGTCATGCTGGGAAAAATCTGGACTTCCGTATTTTATAGTCAAGAATAGATGTGTTCAAAATCTGTCAAGTTACCAGCTTTAATGAGGGGAGAATAAAATATTTAAGAATGAGTGCAGCATAGGGACAGAGTCAGAGTGGATGCCAGCTGGAAACAACTGGTTCAACTGATGATTGCATTTTGGCTAAATGGCACCCCAGGGTGTACTGACCATGAAATAATATCGTCTGGGGAAAGGGGCGGGGGGGGGGGGGGGGATAGTCAGGATGAGATGTGGGAAAAGGATATAGATGCTAAGGGGCACTTTCTATATGAAAGTGGTTCTTTACCACCCGTTCCCTTCTACTTGAATCTCAGTGGTTTTATTGTTCGTTTCGTGTTAGCCGTTTTTGTATTGTTTTTGCCACTTTAAAGTGGTACACATGCCCTTTTTTGGTCATTAGGTAACAACACCATTTAAGTGACAGTTGTACTTAGTGGCGATGTCTTAAGGAAATGCATCAACACACGGGTGAAACCAACATGTGGATGGTATAAGTTAACCAAATATCTACTTTTTAAACATTTACTGTGTTTCCTCAGAATGGTGACGGAGATAGTAGATGAGAAGTGTCTGGACCTTGCTCACAAGTTGCTTTCAGCCTAATTGAGAAGTAAGATTTAAGTATTTTAAAATTAATTCCTATAGTACTGTATTTGACTGTAGTGTTGGGATAACAGCAAAATCCCAGTGGGTGGAGTCAAATGAAACTGATCAATGTGAACTAGACCTTGCAAGGGGCAGAATGGACCAGCCCAACTGACATGTACAGAGTTGAAAGAGGAAAAAGTTCAAGTAGCTTTAAAGTGTTGCTGTTATTAACAGTTTTAATGTTTTTAGCAAAGTTCTAGACAGAGTTATTATTAAGAGGATTAGGCTTTGATAACATATATGTCCATGGGGAATTCAAGAAAGTCATGAGATTACAGAAAATCAATTCTTTTTTTTAGCTGAAATAGACATGATGGTCACTTAGTCTTACCCTTTTTATAATAGTAAAAGAATGGGAAAATTAAATTTTGTAAGAGGGAAAGCATTGTAAGTTAGTAATAAAGCTTCACTTAAAAAACAGGTGTTAAAGATTTTGTGCTTTAAATATTTTTGGCAATTTCCTAAATATCAGTTGTGTTTAAAGAATTCATTACAAGTTGCTTGTTAACGGTGAAACATCAGTATTCCTGCCTAGGTCCATGTGGCTCAGAGTTAAACAAGTTTAAGAAATATATGAAATATAACAGAAAAAAACACAAATAGCAGGAAACCAAAGGCATAGTACCCCAAGCATGTGGTCGTGACAAGGCTTTTTATTTCCAAAATGAGATTCTTAGTGAACAGGAGGACTGAAACCCAAAAGCCACCCTTTCCTGAGTTCTTAGTATGTGTCAGTCCCCTCATATATTTTATCTTCAGAACTGAATCTTAGAGAATATGAAAGACCGCACAGTTTGTAGGTGCCAGGCCAGAATTCCAACTCACATCTGACTGACCACACTTCTTACCAAATCTGATGCCTGGGGAATACAGAGGTTCCAGGACAGTTGAGGATTGGAGCTTTCTCTAGAAATCTCAAAGCTTGACGCTTGGGGGTTACTTTTGAGAGGTAAAATCCACTCAGGAGCCCACCAGAAGCAAAAGTTGATAGGTGTAGCAGTCAGAAGACTTGGAGAGGTGGTACAACTGAAGGCATCCCGGCAGCACACAGAACATAGCTATTTTTCCACTGGGAGTTTTACTTGCCTTTTGATGATTTTTTAAATTGTGAGGTTAGAGGTCCACACCCATAACATATGTGGCTCTGCTAGAAAAAAAGTGGCTAAGGTGGGGCTTCTCTTAGCACACAGTTTAATATTTTTAATAGATGACCTGTTTTCCATACATGATATATTTTAACTAATAAACTTCTACTTTAATTAGTTCTGTAGTAATTCCATTTTGCAAGAACCAGGGCTGCCATCTCACTGGGTTAACCAAGCTCCACAGATTATTGGCCATACATTCTTTGCTTAAATTCCTAAGAATCCCTTTGGCCACCTTCATTATAATTGCGTAGGGCTCCCATTCGGAGGTACCCCAAATTGGAAGCTTTTTCTCTGTCCACATTTTTGAAGTGCCCTCACATTCTGGTTTCAAAGCCAGTTTTTGCAGTGGAAAATCCAGGGAAATGGGAGCCTCCTGAGATAACTCTGGGACTGAGGAAATTGGCATCAAAATCATAAACCTGCATGGAGAAGGAGCCTTGGGAGCATTCACCAGGCGGCAGCCCGATGACAAACAGCTGACTGCGCTCCTGGGCGGCCTTTGGTTGGGTTTGTGTGAATTCGGGTTAAGTTCTGACTCACCGTTGCCTGCCTCTGTCCTTTCCACTTCTTGTTTCATTTGCCTTGTAGCCTTGCCTTTCCCTAGTTTTTTTCATCTTATCTTCTTTTTCTCTGTCTTCTGTCCCTGCCTTCTTTCTCTTTCCTCTCTACTTGCGCCTCCTATTAGTTTATCTTGAGCTCATGCTGTGGCACTCACTGTCACTTTACTAATTAAATAACATGATGCTTAGGCAAATTAGGTTATGTCCCCCACCGACCCAATTCTCCAACTGACTCAAAATGTTTAAATTGCTTATGTCTAAACTGTGAAATTGCTGATTTTTAAAACTTCCCTAGCTTGCCTTGGCCCACAAATGAGCAGATAACCCAAAATCTAAGGTCCTTTCTTAAATACATTATTTTCCCTTTAGATTTACAGATAACTTCATCTTACAGGTGGGAAAGTACAAAAGAGCACCAAAGTAATTGGAAGTGGGAAGATAAACCCAATTAGAAGATAAATCAGTTGGGCTCTGGACATTTCAGAAAGGGGAGCTCTAAAACAAGGCTGCTTCTGTCCATATTCCTGCCCTGAACCTTTTCCCCACCCCATCTCCACCTCAGCCCAATGTCAGAACATTCTGTATGCTAAAATACAGGTGCCTCAACTGCCCATCAAGCTCCAGAGGCCTGGGCCACAGAGGTACAGCATCTCACTGGCCTCTAGATGGTGGTACTTCCCCACATTCACAGTGAGCCAACGGCAAGCAACGGGACACAGCGTTCATTGTGCCGTTTGTTTTCCCTCATCATTTATGTTACTTGGATGTTTAAAGATGATAAAAGATAGATATAAATTACCTACATCACTTATTTCTCTATGAAACAGTTTTCTAGAGGCCATATATGCAAAACTCAAAGTAATTAGTACATGACTCCCCTGCATTCCACAGCCCCATGTTCTAGGACTCTTGTAATTTCCAGCCCCATCGTTTAGCTAATATTCTCCAGGACACCTTCTCTTGACCTGTCTACTAGACTAGATGGCCTTCCTGAAGTCACAGGAACTAGTCTTATGCTCCACAATCCCCTGACATGGTTGGTGCTCAACAAATGTCTATTGGTTGCAATGATATGAATTGAGTCAAGTCACCAGGCTAAAGATACCCTGAAGTTACACGCATATGTCCTAGGGTGCTAGAATGGGAGAATATTTTAGAAGCACAATTTGAGAACTATGCAAACAGTAAAATAATCCTCCTCAGAATCAAATAGCCTAAATCCAGTCAAGTTCAGTCACAAACAAATCCAATTCACTTCAATGTGGAGACTTAAGAGACTTTATCAGCCTGAAGTGGACAGTAGAGCCCTGCTGTGTAGCAGGTGCAGCCTTTGTAGTGTGTGACCCTTTGAGTCACTGGAGAAAGTGGCTGAGGGACAGACTTCCAGCTCACATCTGGCTGACGGGGGAATTTTTACAGAACAGCTTTCATTATTCCATGGCATCCCCTAAGATCAAAGATGTATCTCCATACTCTGTTTCCTTTACAGGTAAAACTCATTAAATGATATCAATGAATTTATGTCACCTTTCTTGACTCTATACTTAGGATTTTCTAATTATGTCGACTCTCAGGGTGACAAACCCCATAAACAGACAGTGCCAGCGAATGACATTGTCCTTCCTTTTGTTTATCCCAAAACTAAATCAAGTTTCCACAAGTTTCCTCTGAATTAAGATTTTCTTCAATTTGATGACTGAGTTACAAGGTCAGTTATTCATTGCCCTATAATTTTACAATTTGGTTCATTTTAATTTTTATTCATGTATTTTCAAATAAGTAATTTGTTCATACACTTTAGTATTCAAAAGGCAAAAAAAGATGTTCTATAGTCACCGTACCTCCCAGTTCCCCTTTTAACAATCAACTAATATCATTAAATTCTTGACATCCTTTCAGATATAGTATATGCATTTATAAGCAAATATAATATTTCCCCCTCTGTTTACATAAATATGTAAACAAAGCATCCTATGCATAGTGTTCTGTGTCTTCTTTTATCATTGCAGTGTATTTTGGCAATAGTTTCCTATCAGTACAAAAGAACTTCCTTATTCGTTTTTATGACTGCATAATATTCTATTGTGTAAATAAATGTACCAGAATTTACCTAGCCATTTTCCCACTGAGTTAGGTGTTTCCTGTTATACAGTTGCAGACAACGCTACAGTGAATAACACTGTGTGATGCTGCCTAAGCATTTCACACGTTAAGCCTATATATACAAAAATTCCTAAAAGTGGCATTTTAGGTCAACAGATGAGCATTTATGATTTTGATAGTTACTGTAGGCTAGAGTGTATTCCCTAGAAGTCATATCAGTGATAATTCCTCTGCAATGTAGGAGAATCCCTGTTTCCACCCCTTAAGACTCTCCTTATATGTTTGTCATCAAACATTTTTATCTTTCCAAATCTATAGGTTAAAAAAAGATGGTGTCAGAAATTCAGATGGCCAACAGGCACATGAAAAGATGCTCCACATCGCTAATCATCAGAGAAATGCAGATTAAAACCACAATGAGATATCACCTCACACCAGTGAGGATGGCCAACATCCAAAACAAAAACAACAACAAATGTTGGCGAGGATGTGGAGAAAAGGGAACCCTCCTACACTGCTGGTGGGACTGCAAATTAGTTCAACCATTGTGGAAAGCAGTATGGAGGTTCCTCAAAAAGCTCAAAATAGAAATACCATTTGACCCAGGAATTCCACTCCTAGGAATTTACCCTAAGAATGCAGCAGCCCAATTTGAAAAGGACAGATGCACCCCTATGTTTATTGCAGCACTATTTACAATAGCCAAGAAATGGAAGCAACCTAAGTGTCCATCAGTAGATGAATGGATAAAGAAGATGTGGTACATATACACAATGGAATATTATTCAGCCATAAGAAGAAAACAAATCCTACCATTTGCAACAACATGGATGGAGCTAGAGGGTATTATGCTCAGTGAAATAAGCCAAGCCGAAAAAGACAAGTATCAAATGATTTCACTCATATGTGGAGTATAAGAACAAAGAAAAAATACTGAAGGAACAAAACAGCAGCAGACTCACAGAACCCAAGAACGGACTAATAGTTACCAAAGGGAAAGGGACTGGGGAAAATGGGCGGGAAGGGAGGGATAAGAGGGAAAAAGGGGCATTACGATTAGCAGATGTAATGTTGGGGGGGCACGGGGAGGGCAGTACAACTCAGAGAAGACAAGTAGTGATTCTATAGCATCTCACTAGGCTGATGGACAGTGACTGTAATGGGGTTGGTGGGGGGGACCTGATGAAGGGGTAGTTTAATAATCGTAATATTGCACACGTGATTGTAAATTAATGATAATAAAATAAATTATATTGAAAAAAAAAGAAAACCAGAGCCCTTTAGCAAACAGAAAAATATATATATATCCTTAAGATATGGTTGTGGGTTATTGTTATTCCTAATTTACAAGAAATTGAGGTTTAAGAAATTGAAATTAAGCAACTCCCCAAATCATGCAAGCTAATATAAATGGATGATGGTGCAAGTAAAGCTTCAAAGCATGTAGCACAGAGAAGGCAAATAGTGAATCTGTGGCAACTTACTACACTGATGGACAGTGACTGAATTGGGGTATGAGTGGGGACTTGATAATATGGGTAAATGTAGTGACCACATTGTTTTTTCATGTGAAACCTTCATAAGAGTGTATATCAGTAATACCTTAATAAAAAAAAGAAAAAAAAAAGATGGTGTCGTATATTTACATTTCTGTTCATGTAAGTTTGGTTGAGCATCTTTTCATGTTTAAGAGCCAGTTGCATTTTCTGTTTTTCTCTGTTTCCTTTACCCATTTAATGGTCTTTTTCTTATTGGTTTGTAGAAGCTCTTTTTATGTTTTTATTTATATAGGAATATAAGCCCTCTGTGTGTAATAGGGATGTCAAATATTTTCTCACAACTTGTCTTTTGACTTTATGTTTAGTTTTTACTATGAAGAAAAAAGGTTTTTTTATATATAATGTAATTCAATTTATTGATCTTTTCTTCCATAGCTTTTGGGTTAAAGTCATACTTGGAAAGGTTTTCCCGGCTCTAAAGTCAAAAAAAAAAAATTCCTTATATCCTTTGTTGTTTTCATAATCTTAAATTTTGTATTTTTTGTTTTTAATTTTAGAACATTTTAGTTTTTTTCTTCTTAACAATTGCTGTTCCAAATTTAAGGATCCTGCTGATTAGTTTTTCCTCAGGCAAAAGACCCACATGGCTCCTAATTGATTGGTTGCTTTCTCAGGAGTTAAGGGTATGTTTCTTAAGTTATACAGCTACTTCCTGGAAGATGGCCGCGTGAGCAGGGCAGCAGAAATCTCCTCCCAAAACTATATATATCTATGAAAATACAGCAAATACATCTATTCCTAAAAGACAGACAAGAATACACAGGAAAGCGCACAGCGTGCAGCTATACCCGAGAGGACTCGGCACCCCAAGAGGCGGGTAAGATACGGAGCCGCAACCCGGCGGGACCCAAGCCCTCCCCCACACCAGCACACCAGCGGGAGGAGAGGATTCAGAGCCGGGAGGGAGTGGAAGTACACCCCGCGAAGTAGCCAGCCCCGGTGATCTGCGCGGGCAGCACTGACCCACATTGCATAGTGCAGTGGAGATTGGAGAGACAGAGGGGCAGGATCTGAGCAGGGAATGCGCCAGGGTGCTTGCAGCCGGCTCCCGGGAAGGAAAAAAAAAAAAAGAAAAGAGTGCACTTTTTTCAGGGGTCTTAAAGAGACAGGAGCCGAGCGGAGGAGCCGGATAGCCCCGGCACACTCAGCCCAGTGGGCTGGGAGTCCTGGGGAGTTTCAGACCCCTTAGCTGGCAACTGGGAAAGTGTGGCCACACTTAGACTTCCTACAGAGATCAACAGGCTCCCATCCGTTCCCACCCTGGCCAGAGCGATAAAGGGCCCTGCGGAATGGCATGGCAACGGCTGTGGAATAGTGGAGCAACAGCGCCACCTACAGCATCCCCACAGAATCTACTGCTGGTGGGCGTTATTTTTTTTTTTTGGTTTTGGTTTTTCTTTTTTTTCTTTTTTCTTTTCTTTTCTTGCTTTTTCCTTTCTTTCTCTCCTTTTTTTTTTTTTTTACTTTTTAAACTCTTAAAGAGCCCAGCTAACATACGGGGCAACTACCAGCAACCACATCTATTGCCATGAAAAGACACAGGAATATGGTACAGACAAAGATCACCCAGACCCAGACAGCACCTGAGAGGGAACCTGAAGGGATGGAAATGCACAGTCTTCCTGAAAAAGAATTCAGAATAAAAGTCATAACCATGCTGATGGATCTACAGAGAAATGTGCAAGAGTTGAGGGAGGAAGTGAGGGAAGTGAGGAAAGACAATGCAGAAATCAGACGAGCGATCAACAGGCTTAACAGCAGACTGGATGCGATGCAAGGGACTGTTAATGGAATAGAAATCAGAGAACAGGAATACAGAGCAGCTAAGGCAGAGAGAGATAAAAGGATCTCTAGCAATGAAAGAATATTAAGAGAACTGTGTGACCAATCCAAATGGAACAATATTCACATTATAGGAGTACCAGAGGAAGAAGACAGAGAAAAAGGGATAGAAAGTGTCTTTGAAGAAATACTTGCTGAAAACTTCCCCATGCTGGGGAAGAAAATAGTCTCGCAGTCCACGGAAGCCCACAGATCTCCCAACACAAGGGACCCAAGGAAGACAACATGAAGACACAAAATAATTAATATGGCAAAGATCAAAGATAAAGACAGAGTATTAAAGGCAGCTAGAGAGAGAAAAAAGATCACCTACAAAGGAAAACCCATCAGACTAGCATCAGACTTCTCAACAGAAACCTTACAGGCCAGAAGAGAATGGCATGATATATTTAATGAAATGAAACAGAAGGGCCTTGAACCAAGAGTATTGTATCCAGCACAATTATCACTTAAATATGACGGAGGAATTAAACAATTTCCAGACAAACGAAAGTTGAGAGAGTTTGCCTCTCATAAACCACCAATACAGGATATCTTAAACGGACTGCTCTAGATGGAAGCACACCTAAGGCTAAAAAGATGTCAACAGAGAAAATAAAATCATAGCAAAGAAAGCAGACCATACAAATACTAACTAAAGGCAAAGTATACAACACCTACTATATAAAGAATGCAGGAGGAAGAATAAGAAAGGAGAGAAATAAAGAAAGATCAGATGGTGTTTACAATAACTTAACAAGAAAGTTATGTTAGATTGTTAGATAGTAAAGAAGCAACCCTTGAACCTTTGGTAACCACGAATCTAAAGCCAGCAATGGCAATAAGTACGTATCAATCAATAATCACCCTAAATGTAAATGGACTGAACACCCCAATCAAAAGACACAGAGTAACAGAATGGATAAAAAAGCAAGACCCATCTATATGCTGCTTACAAGAGACTCACCTCAAACCCAAAGATATAAACAGACTAAAAGTGAAGGGATGGAAAAAGATATTTCATGCAAACAACAAGGAGAAAAAAGCAGGTGTTGCAGTACTTGTATCAGACAAAATAGACTTCAAAACGAAGAAAGTAGCAAGAGATAAAGAAGGACATTACATAATGATAAAGGGGTCAGTCCAACAAGAAGATATAACCATTATAAATATATATGCACCCAACACAGGAGCACCAGCATATGTGAAACAAACACTAACAGAATTAAAGGAGGAAATAGACAGCAATGCGTTCATTTTAGGAGACTTCAACACACCACTCACTCCAAAGGACAGATCAACCAGAAAGAAAATAAGTAAAGACACAGAGGCACTAAACAACACACTAGAACAGATGGACCTAACAGACATCTACAGAACTCTACACCCAAAAGCAGCAGGATACACATTCTTCTCAAGTGCACATGGAACATTTTCCAGAATAGACCACATACTAGGCCACAAAAAGAACCTCAGTAAATTCAAAAATATTGAAATCCTACCAACCAACTTCTCAAATCACAAAGGTATAAAACTAGAAATAAATTTTAGAAAGAAACCAAAAAGGCTCACAAATACATGGAGACTTAACAACATTCTCCTAATTAATCAATGGGTTAATGACCAAATCAAAACAGAAATCAAAGAATATATGGAGAGTAAAGACAACAACAACACAAAGCCACAACTTCTGTGGGATGCAGCAAAGGCAGTTCTAAGAGGAAAGTATATTGCAATCCAGGCCTATTCAAAGAAGGAAGAACATTCCCAAATGAATAGTCTAAAGACACAGTTACTGAAATTGGACAAAGAAGAACAAATGAGGCCCAAAGTCACCAGAAGGAGGGAAATAATAAAGATCGGAGAAGATATAAATAAAATTGAGAAGAATAAAACAATAGAAAAAAATCAGTGAAACCAAGAGCTGGTTCTTTGAAAAAAATAAACAAAATAGATAAACCCCTAGCCAGACTCATTAAGAGAAAAAGAGAATCTACACACATAAACACAATCAGAAATGAGAAAGGAAAAATCACAACGGACCCCACAGAAATGTAAAGAATCATAAGAGAATATTATGAGAATCTATATGCTAACAAGCTGGAAAACCTAGAAGAAATGGACAACTTCTTAGAAAAATACACCCTTCCAAGACTGACCAAGCAAGAAACAGAAAAACTAAACAGACCAACCACCAGCCACGAAACTGAATCGGTAATCAAAAAACTACCCAAGAACAAAACCCCGGACCTGATGGATTCACCTCTGAATTCTACCAGACATATAGAGAAGAAATAACACCCATTCTCCTTAAAGTTTTCCAAAAAATAGAAGAGGAGGGAATACTTTCAAACTCATTCTATGAAGCCAGCATCACTCTGATACCAAAACCGGGCAAAGACCTCACCAAAAAAGAAAATTACAGACCAATATCCCTGATGAACATAGATGCAAAAATACTCAACAAAATATTAGCAAACCGAATTCAAAAATACATCAAGAGGATCATACACCATGATCAAGTGGGATTCATCCTAGGGATGCAAGGATGGTACAGTACAACATTCGAAAATCCATCAACATCATCCACCACATCAACAAAAAGAAGAACAAAAACCACATGATCATCTCCATAGATACTGAAAAAGCATTTGACAAAATTCAGCATCCATTCCTGATTAAAATTCTCAAAAAAATGGGTATAGACGGCAAGTACCTCAACATCATAAAGGCCATATGTGACAAACCCACAGCTAACATCATACTTAACAGTGAGAAGCTGAAAGCTTTTCATCTAAGATCAGGAACAAGACAGGGATGCCCACTCTCTCCACTGTTATTCAACATAGTACTGGAGGTCCTAGCCACGGCAATCAGACAAAACAAAGACATACAAGGCATCCCGATTGGTAAAGAAGAAGTCAAATTGTCACTATTTGCAGATGACATGATACTGTACATAAAACACCCTAAAGACTCCATTCCAAAACTACTAGAACTAATATCTGAATTCAGCAAAGTTGCAGGATACAAAATTAACACACAGAAATCTGTTGCTTTCCTATACACTAATGATGAACTAACAGAAAGAGAAATCAGAAAAACAATTCCATTCACAATTGCATCAAAAAGAATAAAATACCTAGGAATAAACCTAACGAAGGAAGTGAAAGACCTGTACTCTGAAAACTACAAGACACTCCTACGAGAAATTAAAGAGGACACTAACAAATGGAAATGCATCCCATGCTCTTGGCTAGGAAGAATAAATATTGTCAAAATGGCTATACTACCTAAAGCAATCTACAGATTCAATGCAATCCCTATCAAACTACCAACAGCTTTCTTCAATGAACTGGAACAAATAATTCTAAAATTCATATGGAACCACAAAAGACCCCGAATAGCCAAAGCAATCCTGAGAAGGAGGAATAAAACAGGGGGAATTAACGCTCCCTGACTTCAAGCTCTACTACAAAGCCACAGTAATCAAGACAATTTGGTATTGGCACAAAAACAGACCCACAGACCAGTGGAACAGAATAGAAAATCCAAACATTAACCCAAACATATAGTCAATTAATATTTGATAAAGGAGCCTTGGATATACAATGTGGAGATGACAGCCTCTTCAGCAGCTGGTGTTGGAAAAACTGGACAGCTACATGTAAGAGAATGAAACTGGACTACTGTCTAGCCCCATACACAAAGGTAAACTCAAGGTGGATCAATGACCTGAATGTAAGTCATGAAATCATAAAACTCTTAGAAAGAAACATAGGCAAAAATCTCTTGGACATAAACATGAGTGACTTCTTCATGAATATATCTCCCCGGGCAAGGGAAACAAAAGCAAAAATGAACAAGTGGGACCATATCAAGCTGAAAAGCTTCTGTACAGCAAAGGACACCATCGGTTGAACAAAAAGACATCCTACAGTATGGGAGAATATATTCATAAATGACGTATCTGATAAAGGGTTGACATCCAAAATATATAAAGAACTCACGCACCTTAACAAACAAAAGCAAATAATCCAATTAAGAAATGGGCAGAGGACATGAATAGACACTTCTCCAAAGAAGAAATTCAGATGGCCAACAGGCACATGAAAAGATGCTCCACATCGCTAATCATCAGAGAAATGCAGATTAAAACCACAATGAGATATCACCTCACACCAGTGAGGATGGCCAACATCCAAAACACAAACAACAACAAATGTTGGCGAGGATGTGGAGAAAAGGGAACCCTCCTACACTGCTGGTGGGACTGCAAATTAGTTCAACCATTGTGGAAAGCAGTATGGAGGTTCCTCAAAAAACTCAAAATAGAAATACCATTTGACCCAGGAATTCCACTCCTAGGAATTTACCCTAAGAATGCAGCAGCCCAATTTGAAAAAGACAGATGCACCCCTATGTTTATCGCAGCACTATTTACAATAGCCAAGAAATGGAAGCAACCTAAGTGTCCATCAGTAGATGAATGGATAAAGAAGAGGTGGTACATATACACAATGGAATATTATTCAGCCATAAGAAGAAAACAAATCCTACCATTTGCAACAACATGGATGGAGCTAGAGGGTATTATGCTCAGTGAAATAAGCCAAGCCGAAAAAGACAAGTATCAAATGATTTCACTCATATGTGGAGTATAAGAACAAAGAAAAAAATGAAGGAACGAAACAGCAGCAGACTCACAGTACCCAAGAACGGACTAATAGTTACCAAAGGAAAGGGACTGAGGAAGATGGGTGGGAAGGGACGGATAAGGGGGAAAAGGGGGCATTACGGTTAGCAGATGTAATGCTCGGGGGGCACGCGGTGGGCAGTACAACTCAGAGAAGACAAGTAGTGATTCTATAGCATCTCAGTATGCTGATGGACAGTGACTGCAATGGGGTTGGTGGGGGGAGCTGTTGAAGGGGTAGTTTAATAACCATAATACTGCACATGTAATCATAGATTAATGATACCAAAATAAATTATTTTTAAAAATTATACAGCTAAAGCTACCCAAAGTATTTCACACATTAAGGTATAATTCCACTGTCGTTCAAACAAATTATCTACATGCTAGGGGCTACTCAGAGTATGTAAGGTACAATCCTTATCTTTCAGGGCCTGGATGCCAGGGAACAGACACACACACAAGCAGCATTTGCAATTCCGTAGGAAACAAGGTAGAACAGAGAAAGAAATAAAGTCAAGTATAATATCAGATGAAGAGCAATTACATCTCCAAGAGTGAATGTTAGGGAAAAGCTGTAAGAATATAACCTTTTCAGCGGTCTTGAAGGCTATGTAAGAATTTGCCAGCTAGGGAACAGCAGAAAAGGAATAGCAGGCAGAGAGAACAAGTGTGAGGTCAGAAATCACACGATTAGTATTCTAGAATCTTGTTCACTATTAAAGCAAGTTAATTACCTGATACCATGGTACCGCTAAGTGATGCAACACTGGTTCCTAGTTTTCTTGGTCCTCAGATAAAAAGCCAAAGATCTTCTTAACTTGGATGTAATTTCAGTGCTTAGCCAGAGGGAAAGCATCTGCTGCCGAGACAAAGCAACTTACCAAGGACAGGCTACAGCTGTTGGGCCAGGAAGCGCACGGGCAAGGTACGTGCTGCACGATGGCAACTTTGGAGCGCTGTGCTGAGTAGGACGTGTTGGGGATCAGCAGGGTGGCGGGCCGGGATAATGAGTCATGCTGGCAATGAGTCTGGAGGGCTGGAATGGCAGCACACATGCCATCCAATTGTATTCAATACCTGACTTACTGGCCCTGGCCTCTGTCTACAGGCCCATCCCCAACTGAAAGTAGGACTGTGCCCATAGCACTACCCCAGGGGCCCCCATTGTGTCACACTGTCGTGTTCTAAGAAGTGCCGCTCACAGGGAATCAGTGTAAATGATTCTCCCTGATACTGTACAACGTAATATTGACCAAAACTCTGCTTCATTTCACATGCCAACCACCTAAAACTCATGCCTACAATTCTCTGCACGTCTGCTCTGTTCTTGTTTATATTACCAAATGACTTCCTCTCCTTCACTAGCGAATGACCAAACATGTCCAGCAGAAGCCCCCTAAGTTCTCCATCTTGATGTTCAGGCACCCAGACCAAAACTGACATGTCTTTCTCAGTTCTACTTCCAAAGTCTCAGGGAAGTATTCTGATTGGCCCAGCTTGAGTCTAGAATCAATATCTGGACCAAATCAACTGCGAGGAATAGGCTGATCACACTTCACTAATATGGAAACTTTCATTGTAACTGTGGATAGAATATAAATGGAGAAAAATTCTCAGAAACAGGGGATTCTTATTTCACAAAACAATATATGTGTATTTCATAAATAGATTTTTTTAGAGCAGGGTCCACGGAAGACTTATGTTTGGTCATTTCATACAACTTGCACATAATTGGAGTCCTGCGTATATTGTATTGAAGGACCAGTTACCTTTTGTTGAATGATGAGTGAATGAATGAATTTAGGTATTACTGTCCCCATTTTAATGAGGTTAGCTTGGAGAATCATATTGCCTGGAGAAATATATACATTACAGTGATCGATTAGAATTTACATGTCTAGTTATAAAAAAGACTTTCCACAACATAGACTATAAATGGCATCTTATAAGAAATAAGGTGATGTAGTATAATAAAACAAGCTTTTGCTTTGAAAAAAACAGACCCAGCAAACTATGTGGCCTCTTTCAAGTCACTTAACCTTTCTGAGCCTGTGTATTTACCTGTGAAGAGAATACAATGTCATTTATAGCATAAGTTGTTACAGAGCATAAATCAATAAAAAGTCTCAAATGTCTGGCACAACTATTCTATTTAAAGAAATGTTAGTTATGTTTCCTTTATGTACTAACTGACTGATCTGGGTCTTAGCTGGAGTTGTTTCTCAGTTTCCCAACTATCCTGAATATCTGCATATCATCCTATTAGACCCTGCCATTATTGATTTTTTTAGAACATAGACTCTGAGAGGCCAAAATTTATGTCTATATAACTTGCTCTTTTTAAATAATACTAAGAAGAAGGCTGACTGTTCTTGAGAATTGAAAACATGCTACTTGATGGGAACAATGCCTAGAAACAACTTTCTCCCTGGTCTCTGCACAGATTTCTTCAAATACATTCTGTACACAGTGAGATGTTTTTAAATGAAACATTTTAAAATCATAACCATATCATGTTTCTCTACATTTGAAAGTAGCTTCAAAGGCTTCCCATTGTTCTCAGTATAAAATCCAAACTCCTGAACATGGCCACAAAACTCTGTGGATTGGCCTCTGTCTCCCAGCCTAGTTGGCCCTCCTCAGTCTCTGAGCCTTGACCACACTGGTCTCCCATCAGTCCCTCTGCCATGCTGCCTCTACCACAGGGCCTTTGCACATCCTGCTTCCTCTGCCTGGAATGCTCTCCTCCTCCCCTTCCCATTCACCTAACTCCTTGCTCTGTTTACTTCCTCAGGAAAACCTTTCCTAACCCCATCTGATCTAAATTAGGTCCCCCTCATAGCCCTGAGTCGCTACAGCACTTTTCCTGTGTAGCCCTTGGCACTATTATAACTTACATTTATTTATACAATTATTTGATTTTCTGTGTCACTACTAAATGGTCCACTGAAAACAGGCACTGTGTCTGTTTTCGCTCACCATATTTTCTCACGTCTAGCACAGTGACCCAATATATAGATGTGCAGAAAATATTTAAATAAACTTATTTCAACAAGAAAAGACCAAAATGTATTAGTTATTTATTGCCACAGCACAAATTACTCTGAAATATAGTAACTTAAAACAACAATAATAATTTATTACCTCTCATAGTTTCTGTGGTTCAGGAATTTGGTAGTAGTTTAGAGAGTGATTTTTGCTTTGAATCTTTCATGAGGTTCTAGCCAGATGTCAGAACAAACTACAATCATACGAAGGCTCGTCTGAGACTAGAGATAGACTTACAAGGCTGGCAGTTTTTGCTGGCTCTTGACAAGAAGCCTCAGTTCTTCTCTATGTGTGCCCTTTCTTCTTGAATATTCTCACAACCTATGGCTTCTACCAGAGAAAACTATCCAAGTGCACAAGGCAGGAGCTTGTGACGTAACACTGGAAGTCACAGACAGTCAGGTCTTTGGTATTCTACTGGTCACATCGGTCAGCTCTGATTCTTTGTAGGACTAGGCAAGGACATGCACACCTGGAGGCATGAATGGCAGGAAGCCATCTTAGACACTGGCTGACACAATACTTCTGTTCAACTTGAAGACTCCCGATGGATGAAACATTTGAACAAAGGAGGTAAGCCATCATTCCCTGAGTCTTCTCTCCCTCCCCTAGAGCTCTAGTGAAAGTCTTAAAAGGTGGCCATCTCATACAGAATTGACTAAGTTCTGGCCCCTCAAAGCCTCTGCCCCATTTGAGGGACTAGAAGGCCACATTAGCTTTCCTACTATATCACTCAACTACTGCTTCATAACGAATTGCCACAATATGTAAAGGCTTAAAACAACATGCATTTATCACCTCACAGTTACTGTGGGTCAAGAATTCAGGCACAACTTAAGGGCCATCTGACTCAGGGTCTCTCTCAACACTGCGTCAAGATGTGGGGCCAGGAGCCACACTCATCTCAAAGTCCAAGTAAGGCAGGACCAGTTTTGCACAGGTTATTGGACTAAGAGCTTCCATTTCTTACTGGCTGTTGCCCAGAGGCTGTCCTCTTGGCCTCATGGGCCTCTCAGTAGCATAGCTCAAACATGACAACTGATTTCAACAAAGTGAGCAAGTGAGAGGGAGAGAGAGCTCCAGCAAGAAGGAAATCACAGCTTTGTTACCTGATCTTCAGAGTGATATCCTGTCACTTTTGCTGCATTCTTTTTTTTTCTTTTCATGTTATATCAGGTTTTTTTTTGCTTTTGCTTTCTTTAGTTATTTTTTTTTCCTATTTCATTTGCCATAACTATTCATTAGAAGCAAGGCAGGAGGTCTGTTCCACATTCAAGGAAAGGGGATGTGACTACACAAGGGCATGAATACCAGGAGGCTGGGATTCCTGGGGGCCATCGGCTGCCTACTCCACCCACTGACGTCCCTGAGTTAAGGAGCATCTCTCTGCTTAGTAGAAACTTCCATTTCAACTTTTCAGCCCCATTTTACTATTTCCTTCCCCTTTGGGACCAACGTTATGGCTAGCCTAACCTGGAGTTTCTGGAAGCAGTCATAGGAAAAATTCTCTGTGTGCTCACCAGTTTCAAGACTTCTTCCTTTTTCTTAAAAGAACAAACAAAAAAACTCTATAGTTTCAAATGATTTCAAAAGCAATACAGGCCTCATTGGAAATTCCAACCATACCAAAATATAAAAACTATAGATAAAAGACTCATAGCGGAGACTTCCGGGAAGATGGTGGCGTGAGCAGGGCAGCAGAAATCTCCTCCCAACACTATATTTATCTAGGAAAACACAGCAAATACATCTGTTCCTAAAAGAGAGACCAGAATACACAGGAAAGTGCACAGCATGCAGCTATATCTGAGAGGACTCGGCACCCCAAGAGGCGGATAAGATACGGAGCCGCGACCCGGCGGGACCCGAGCACTCCCCCACACCAGCACACCAGCGGGAGGAGAGGATTCAGAGCCGGGAGGGAGTGGAAGTACACCCCGCGAAGTAGCCAGCCCCGGTGATCTGCGCGGGCAGCACTGACACACATCGCGCAGTACAGCGGAGATTGGAGAGACAGAGGGGCAGGATCTGAGCGGGAACGCGCCAGGGTGCTTGCAGCTGGCTCTCGGGAAGGAAAAAAAAAAAGCGCACGCTTTCTTCAGCGGTCTTAAAGAGACAGGAGCCCAGCGGAGGAGCCGGATCGCCCCGGCACACTCAGCCCAGCAGGCTGGGAGTCCTGGGGAGTTTCAGACACCTTAGCTGGCGACTGGGGAAGCGTAGCCATACTTACACTTCTCACTGAGATCAACAGCCTCCTATTCGTTCCCACCCCTGCCAGAGCAATAAAGGGCCCTGCGGAGTGGCGCAGTCACAGCTGTGGAATAGTGGGGCAATAGTGCCACCTACAGCATTCCCACAGAATCTACTCCCGGTGGGTGTTTTTTTTGGTTTTTTTTATTTGTTTTTTTTTTCTTGTCGTTCTTTTTAATTTCTTTCTTTCTTTCTTTCCTTCTTTCTTTCTTCTTTTTTCTCTCTTTTTTTCTCTTTTTAAAGTCTTAAAGAGCCCAGCTGAGATACGTGGTGGCAACTACCAGTGACCAATTCTATAGCCATGAAAAGACAGAGGAATATGGTTCAGACCAAAATCAACCAGACAACCCCAGAGAAGGAGCCTGAAGGGATGGAAATGCAGAGTCTTCCTGAAAAAGAATTCAGAATAAAAGTCATAACCATTCTGATGGACCTACAGAGAAATGTGCAAGAGCTGAGGGAGGAAGTGAGGGAAGTGAGGAAAGACAACGCAGAAATCAGACAAGCAATCGACGGGCTTAACAGCAGACTGGATGAGATGCAACAGACTGTTAATGGAATAGAAATCAGACAACAGGAATACAGAGAAGCTGAGGGAGAGAGAGACAAAAGGATTTCTAGGAATGAAAGAATATTAAGAGAACTGTGTGACCAATCCAAACGGAACAATATTCGCATTATAGGAGTACCAGAGGAAGAAGAGAGAGAAAAAGGGATAGAAAGTGTCTTTGAAGAAATAATTGCTGAAAACTTTCCCTCACTGGGGAAGGAAATAGTCTCGCAGTCCACGGAAGCCCACAGATCTCCCAACACAAGGAACCCAAGGAAGACAACACCAAGACACATAATAATTAAGATGGCAAAGATCAAAGATAAAGACAGGGTATTAAATGCAGCTAGAGAGAGAAAAAAGATCACATACAAAGGAAAACCCATCAGACTATCATCAGACTTCTCAACAGAAACCTTACAGGCCAGAAGAGAATGCCATGATATATTTAATGTTATGAAACAGAAGGGCCTTGAACCAAGAATATCGTGTCCAGCACGATTATCATTTAAATATGATGGAGGGATTAAACAATTTCCAGACAAACGAAAGTTGAGAGAGTTTGCCTCTCATAAACCACCACTACAGGATATCTTAAACGGACTGCTCTAGATGGAAGCACACCTAAGGCTAAAGAGATGTCAACAGAGAAAATAAAATCATAGCAAAGAAGGCAGACCATCCAAATACTGACTAAAGGCAATGACTAAAACACGTAGTATAGAAAGAATGGAGGAGGAGGAATAAGAAGGGAGAGGAATAAAGAAACATCAGACTGTGTTTACAATTACTTACAAAGAAAGTTAAGTTAGATTGTTAGATAGTAAAGAAGCAACCCTTGAACCCTTGGTAACCACGAATCTAAAGCCAGCAATGGCAGTAAGTACATATCTATCAATAATCACCCTAAATGTAAATGGACTGAACACACCAATCAAAAGACACAGAGTAACAGAATGGATAAAAAAGCAAGACCCATCTATATGCTGCCTACAAGAAACTCACCTCAAATCCAAAGATATACACAAACTAAAAGTGAAGAGATGGAAAAAGATATTTCATGCAAACAACAAAGAGAAAAAAGCAGGTGTTGCAGTACTTGTATCAGACAAAATAGACTTCAAAACGAAGAAAGTAGCAAGAGCTAAAGAAGGACATTACATAATGATGAAGGGGTCAGTCCAACAAGAAGATATAACCATTATAAATATATATGAACCCAACACAGGAGCACCAGCATATGTGAAACAAACACTAACAGAATTAAAGGAGGAAATAGACAGCAATGCGTTCATTTTAGGTGACTTCAACACACCACTCACTCCAAAGGACAGATCAACCAGAAAGAAAATAAGTAAAGACACAGAGGCACTAAACAACACACTAGAACAGATGGACCTAACAGACATCTACAGAACTCTACACCCAAAAGCAGCAGGATATACATTCTTCTCAAGTGCACATGGAACATTTTCCAGAATAGACCACATACTAGGCCACAAAAAGAACCTCAGTAATTTCAAAAATATTGAAATCCTACCAACCAATTTCTCAGATCACCAAGGTATAAAACTAGAAATAAATTTTAGAAGGAAATCAAAAAGGCTCACAAATACATGGAGACTTAACAACACTCTCCTAATTAATCAATGGATTAACGACCAAATCAAAACAGAAATCAAAGAATATATGGAGACTAAAGACAACAACAACACAAAGCCACAACTTCTGGGGGATGCAGCAAAGGCAGTTCTAAGAGGAAAGTATATTGCAATCCAGGCCTATTTAAAGAAGGAAGAACATTCCCAAATAAATAGTCTAAAGACACAATTACTGAAATTGGAAAAAGAAGGACAAATGAGGCCCAAAGTCACCAGAAGGAGGGACATAATACAGATTAGAGAAGAAATAAATAAAATTGAGAAGAATAAAACAATAGAAAAAATCAATGAAACCAAGAGCTGGTTCTTTGAAAAAATAAACAAAATAGATAAACCCCTAGCCAGACTCATTAAGAGAAAAAGAGAATCTACACACATAAACAGAATCAGAAATGAGAAAGGAAAAATCACGATGGATCCCACAGAAATACAAAGAATCATAAGAGAATATTATGAGATTCTATATGCTAACAAGCTGGAAAACATTGAAGAAATGGACAACTTCTTAGAAAAATACAACCTTCCAAGACTGACCAAGCAAGAAACAGAAAAACTAAACAGACCAATCACCAGCGATGAAATCGAATTGGTAATCAAAAAACTACCCAAGAACAAAACCAATGGGCTTGATGGATTCACCTCTGAATTCTACCAGACGTATAGAGAAGAAATAACACCGATTCTCCTTAAAGTTTTCCAAAAAATAGGAGAGGAGGGAATACTTCCAAACTCATTCTATGAAGCCAGCATCACTCTGATACCAAAACCGGGCAAAGACCTCACCAAAAAAGAAAATTACAGACCAATATCCCTGATGAACGTGGATGCAAAAATACTCAACAAAATACTAGCAAACCGAATTCAAAAATACATCAAGAGAATCATACACCATGATCAAGGGATGCAAGGATGGTACAACATTCGAAAATCCATCAACATCATCCACCACATCAACAAAAAGAAGAACAAAAACCACATGATCATCTCCATAGATGCTGAAAAAGCATTTGACAAAATTCAGCATCCATTCCTGATTAAAACTCTCAACAAAATGGGTATAGACGGCAAGTACCTCAACATCATAAAGGCTATATATGACAAACCCACAGCTAACATCATACTTAACGGCGAGACGCTGAAAGCTTTTCATCTAAGATCGGGAACAAGACAGGGATGCCCACTCTCTCCACTGTTATTCAACATAGTACTGGAGGTCCTAGCCACAGCAATCAGATAAAACAAAGACATACAAGGCATCCAGATTGGTAAAGAAGAAGTCAAATTGTCACTATTTGCAGATGACATGATACTGTACATAAAAAACCCTAAAGATTCCATTCCAAAACTACTAGAACTAATATCTGAATTCAGCAAAGTTGCAGGATACAAAATTAACACACAGAAATCTGTTGCTTTCCTATACACTAATGATGAACTAACAGAAAGAGAAATCAGAAAAACAATTCCATTCACAATTGCATCAAAAAGAATAAAATACCTAGGAATAAACCTAACGAAGGAAGTGAAAGACCTGTACTCTGAAAACTACAAGACACTCCTAAGAGAAATTAAAGAGGACACTAACAAATGGAAATGCATCCCATGCTCTTGGCTAGGAAGAATAAATATTGTCAAAATGGCTATACTACCTAAAGCAATCTACAGATTCAATGCAATCCTTATCAAACTACCAACAGCTTTCTTCAATGAACTGGAACAAATAATTCTAAAATTCATATGGAACCACAAAAGACCCCGAATAGCCAAAGCACTCCTGAGAAGGAGGAACAAAACGGCGGGAATTACGCTCCCTGACTTCAAGCTCTACTGCAAAGCCACAGTAATCAAGACAATTAGGTATTGGCACAAAAACAGACCCACAGACCAGTGGAACAGAATAGAAAATCCAAACATTAACCCAAACATACAGTCAATTAATATTTGATAAAGGAGCCTTGGGTATACAATGGGGAGATGACAGCCTCTTCAGCAGCTGGTGTTGGAAAAACTGGACAGCTACATGTAAGAGAATGAACCTGGACTACTGTCTAGCCCCATACACAAAGGTAAACTCAAGGTGGATCAAAGACTTGAATGTAAGTCATGAAACCATAAAACTCTTAGAAAAAAACAAAGGCAAAAATCTCTTGGACATAAACATGAGCAACTTCTTCATGAACATATCTCCCCGGGCAAGGGAAACAAAAGCAAAAATGAACAAGTGGACTATATCAAGCTGAAAAGCTTCTGTACAGCAAAGGACACCATCAGTAGAACAAAAAGACATCCTACAGTATGGGAGAATATATTCATAAATGACGTATCTGATAAGGGTTGACATCCAAAATATATAAAGAACTCATGCACCTTAACAAACAGAAAGCAAATAATCCAATTAAGAAATGGGCAGAGGACATGAATAGACACTTCTCCAAAGAAGAAATTCAGATGGCCAACAGGCACATGAAAAGATGCTCCACATCGCTAATCATCAGAGAAATGCAGATTAAAACCACAATGAGATATCACCTCACACCAGTGAGGATGGCCAACATCAAAACACAAACAACAACAAATGTTGGCGAGGATGTGGAGAAAAGGGAACCCTCCTACACTGCTGGTGGGACTGCAAATTAGTTCAACCATTGTGGAAAGCAGTATGGAGGTTCCTCAAAAGACTCAAAATAGAAATACCATTTGACCCAGGAATTCCACTCCTAGGAATTTACCCTAAGAATGCAGCAGCCCAATTTGAAAAGGACAGATGCACCCCTATGTTTATTGCAGCACTATTTACAATAGCCAAGAAATGGAAGCAACCTTAGTGTCCATCAGTAGATGAATGGATAAAGAAGAGGTGGTACATATACACAATGGAATATTATTCAGCCATAAGAAGAAAACAAATCCTACCATTTGCAACAACATGGATGGAGCTAGAGGGTATTATGCTCAGTGAAATAAGCCAAGCCGAAAAAGACAAGTATCAAATGATTTCACTCATATGTGGAGTATAAGAACAAAGAAAAAATACTGAAGGAACAAAACAGCAGCAGGTTCACAGAACCCAAGAACGGACTAATAGTTACCAAAGGGAAAGGGACTGGGGAAAATGGATGGGAAGGGAGGGATAAGAGGGAAAAAGGGGCATTACGATTAGCAGATGTAATGTTGGGGGGCCACGGGGAGGGCAGTACAACTCAGAGAAGACAAGTAGTGATTCTATAGCATCTCACTACGCTGATGGACAGTGACTGTAATGGGGTTGGTGGGGGGGACCTGATGAAGGGGTAGTTTAATAACCATAATATTGCACATGTAATTGTAGATTAATGATAATAAAATAAATTATATTAAAAAAAAGAAATAAGTCAGAGAAAGACAAAAAAAATAAAGTCTCCTAGCATTCCTCCCATATCCCAGGAGAAAAAAAAGCAATGTCAATACTGCAACATATACTTCTATCCCTTTTCTAATACATGTGATAATATCATATTCTTATTAATTTATCAGAAAGGTACAAACCCTTGTTTGGCGTTTGGTTTGGTTTTGTGTTGTTTTACTTTACACAGTAGCTTGCCCATCTTTTGATATAAGATCTACCTTGTTCTATTCCTGTCCACAGGTATCATAATTTGTTTAATCATTCCCGTATTGGTGGTCACTTAGATTTTTTTCAAAATTCTTAACTATAATAAACATGACTTTAATGTGTATATATGTGTATATAGGTGGTGGGTGTATTTGTACAATTGTGTTTTTCAGCAGAACATGCTTCTAGAAGTGGAATGCTAAATCAAAGCCTATTTCAAGTGTATTGAAAGATGTTCTCCGGAAAGGTTGTATCAATTTCAAAATGTCAAAGCTGACAGTGAGTGTTTTTCAGAGTAACATCCCTGAATGAAATGGTCTGCTGCTTTTTCAGGGGACCCAAGATTCTTTAATAGTGGGACATCTAAAAACAACAGAAAAAAATTTTCTCTGTCAAAGGCCATGGCTGCAATCAAACTTCAGATTTATTCTCAGCTGATCCTAATTCTACTTCTGCTTCTTGTCTGTGTGCTGGTACAGGCACCCCTTGGAGATATTGTGGGTTTCTTTTGAGACCACCACAATAAAGGAATATTGCAATAAAGTGAGTCAAGTGAATTTTTTGGTTTCATTGTGGTACCTATAAAAATTTGTTTATATAAGACTATATAGTCTATTAAGTGCATTAGCATTATGTCTAAAAAACAATGTACATCCCTTGATTTAAAAATACTTAATTGCTAAAATGCTAACCCAGCTTTCAGTGAGTCATAATCTTTCTGCCTTGTTGGTGATGACTGCTGACTGAGCGGAGTGGTGGGTGCTGAAGGCTAGCGTGCCAATTTCTCAGAATAAAATAACAATGAAGTTTGCCACATCAACTGACTCTTCCTTTCAAGAAAGATCTCTCTGAGGCAGGTAGAATTTCTTTGAACATTGGAGTCAATCCTCCCAAAACCTGTTGCTGCTTTATCAACTAAGTTGATGTAATACTCTAAATCCTTTGTTGTCATTTCGACAATCTTCGCAGCACCTTCACCAGGAGTAGATTCCATCTCAAGAAACCACTCTCTGCTCATCCATAAGAAACAACTCCTCATCAGTTCGTTTTATCCTGAGATGCAGCAATTCACATTCTTCAGGCCATTTCTAATCTAGCTCTGTTGCTATTTCCACCACATCTGCAGTTACTTCCTCCACTGAAGTCTGGAACCCCGCAAAGTCACCCATGAAGGTTAGAATTAACTTCTTCCCAATTCCTCTTAATGTTGATATTCTGCACTATTCCCACGAATCATAAATGTTCTTAATGACATCTAGGATGATGAATCCTTTCCAGAAGGTTTCTGATGGGCTTTCCCCAGATCTATCAGAGGAAATCCGTGTCCACCATAGCCCTACAAAATGCATTTCTTCAATAATAAGACTTGAAAACTAAAATGACTCTTTGATCCATGGGCTGCAGAAAGGACATTGTGTTAGCAGGCATGAAAACAGCATTAATCTCACTATACATTTCTATCAGAGCTCTTGGGTGACAGGCACATTCTCAATGAGCAGCAGTATTTTGGAAGGAATCTTTTTTCTGAGCATAAGTCTCAAAGCAGGCTTAATATATTCAGCTCCTCCAGAGACACTCCTGCCTCACCTGCACTCTTACATTATGGAGACAGCTTCTTTTTTTAGACCTCATGAACCAATCTCTGCTAGCTTCAAACTTTTCTTCTGCAGCTTCCTCACCTCTCTCAGCCTTCATAGAATTGAAAGGAGGTAGGTCCTTGCTCTGGATTTAGGCTATGGCTTAAGGGAATATTGTGGCTGGTTGGATCTTCTAACCAGATCACTAAAACTTTTCCAGGTCAGCAATAAAGCTGTTTCACTTTCTAATAACCCACGTGTTCACTGGAATAACACTTTCAATTTCCTTCAAGAATTTTTCCTTTGCATTCAGAGCTTAGCTAACTGTTTGGTGCCAAGAGGCCTGGCTTTCAGCCTATCCTGGCTTTTGATGTGCCTTCCTCACTGAGCTTAATTATGTCTAGCTTCTGAGTTACAGTGAGAGACGTGTGACTCTTCCTTTCACCTTAACACTTAGAGGCCATCAAAGGGTCATTAATTGGCCTAATTTCAATATTGTTGTGTCTCAGGGAATAGGGAGGCCTGAGGAGAGGGAGAGAGATGGGGGAGCAGTCAGACACACTGCACAGCACTTACTAAGTTCACTGTCTGATACGCGTGTGGTGTGTGTTGCCACTAAAGAAGTACAATGGTAACGTCCAAGATCACTGATCACAGATCCCCATAACAAAGGGAATAATGAAAAAGCTTGAAATATTGCGAGAATCACCAAAATACAGCAGACACAAAGCGAGCAAATGCCGTTGGAAAAAATGGTGCTAAGCGTCTTGCTCGACACAGGCGTTGTGACAAAATCTTCAATTTGTAAAAAATGTGATATCCATGAATTTCGATAAAGAGAAACATAATAAAAGGAGGTATGCTGGTCCTTGACCAGGAAATGAAGCTGTGGCCCACCCACATAGCTCACGCTGTGCAGATTGACACCAAGCTGCCCCCACATCACACAGTTCCTCCGCTGAGGCAGGAGAGTGACCGGTGATTCCCAAACAGACCCGCCCATACTCCCACCCGGTACTTTACAGGGCTTCACTGTGATCAGTCCTTTCCCAAGCAGGTAGAGGGGACACTTCTGGGCCTCTGGGCTGGGAAGCTTCCTTGGTGGAGCCTTTCCTATGCAGCAATGTGAGCCAGGGTGGGAGGCGCTGAGGAATTCAAAAGCCAGAAACCCCTATAAACAGCTGGCACCCAAAGTCGGACCATTTTGTGTACACAATCAGGCTATACTTGTCACAGTTACAAGACTATACTCGCAATCCCCCATAATAAGGGAGTGTTCTAGTAGTGATGACACGGGTATGTACACAGGCAACAATACACTGAACTGCACATTTAAATATGTGTACATTTTACTATATGTAAATGATACTTGAAAGGAGAGAAAGAAGGGAACATAGAAAGGAAAGGGGGAAGAGAAGGGTCCTGTCCAGCCCACCCCAGCACACCTCTCCTCAGGACACTGAGGGAACAAAGGACCAGTGGACCTTTAGCCCTGAGTTCCAGTCTTTACCACATGAGCCGCCAGTGCTGGCCCTGGGCCCTTTGCTCAACAGTGCTGCATCCATTGCTGAAAGTCAATAATACAAGGGATGGAGTAATACAAGAAGAGCATCTACACAATAACAGCATGTGGTGAGGTAATACTGTGAAGAATTAATGGATGATCCTCCCTCTCACTCACCTTTTTATTTTGTGACCTTTCCCCCATTCCTGCAGAGAAACAGGAGGCTGCCACTTGTCCCATAGGAGAATTGTCATGGTGCAGCCAGAGAAGAAAGACAGCAAATCGTTGGCTTTTAAGTGCAAAAGCAGTTGTTCTTATGTAACACTGAAAGATAGGATGGAGAATGTTTGCTGAGCCAGTCTCCTACATGCACCACCATCCTCGGCTTTCAAGCACCCTCTCGCCTACTCCCACCCCCTGCCCCCAGAAGATAAAAGGAGAGAGAGTAGCTGGATGGGGGCCCATGGGAGAGGCCCTGCTGGCCATTATCTCCCAGAAGTAGCTAGCTTCAGAGGGAGAAAGTGATAGACCCCCTAGAAAAGTTTGGGGATTCAGAGTCTGGAAACTTGAATAGGTTTAAACCTCAAGTGCCTGAGTATGCCTGGAACTGAAAAGGATTATGTTTCCTGCCACCACAAAACAAGAACTAAAAATAGAGAGTTTGGAAAAATACAGACTTTTTTTTTTTGCATATCTGTATCAGTGAGAAAATGCATATTTGCCACAAAGGTACAATTCTCTCAAGTGGATGTTTTTGCTTGCATCTCACATCACCACTATTATAAAGATGCATTTTCCATGACTAGAAATCATGTATGTTCCTAACTGGGACAGTTCAGAAAAGAAAAGAAAAAGAAGGATAGTTATGGCTCAGCTCTTGTCCTCTGGAGATTTTTATCCAGAGTGTCAGCTCAGACACTGCATGAGAAAATAGAAGGCACTAGATTTCCCCTCTACCCTTGCCAAGAAAGATCTGTTTCCCAGGCCCCTGTGCCCAGGACTGCCAGACCAAATGAGGCAAAAAAAGCTACATGACAACCAGGCTTATTTCACAGCCCTTTGGCTTCCTCATCTGTAATGTGACTCAGAGGACACCCAGGTACTGAGAAGGGGGAGAGGGTCCAGCGTGCTTAACAAACGCCACCTGATGGCCTGCCATGGCACAAGCAGAAAGGCTATGGACAAGCGCTTCCCCAAGTCTGGATCCACATCCGGACCCCTGACCCTTCTCCTCCTTCCCCTTCCCACACCCTAGCCTAACCTGGCCATCCCCGGAAGTGGAAATGTCTCCCTTGCTCACCTGAGCATGAATGGTTCAGTTCTAAAAGCTGAACTGGGGGATCAACTGGCCAAAGGTTACAGGTGGGTTTTTTTTTTCAAGTTCAAGGGAAGCAAATGAACCTAATATTCTATGGTTTTACCTCACCAAATGGGTGCTTGATAAACGGAAGCATGGAGTAATCGGCTGACAAGCAGAAACCCCAATTGGGGTGCTTAAATGATTGGGAAATAGTTTCTTAAACAAGAACAATAATGATAACCAGTCAAATGCTGGCTCTAGATTTAACAAACTGGACCCAAAAGTGTCACCCGAGGTCTAAACAGGTGTTGCAGTCTCACATGTTATAAGAGGCACAGAACATCGGATTGCAAGCCAGGTGGCCACAGGACAACCAAAAAAGAAAAAGCAATCCATTTGGTTCACTGAAGATGGCACACTGGAGCAGCCAATCTGCTGGAACACTTTAATTCTGGAAGAAGGCAGAATTCATTTGAATATATTTGTTCAAAGTCCTAAGAATTTAAGCATAAACCATTTTCATCTGCTGAAAATGCTGTCCAGCCCACACAATGTGGAGCTGATTTTTGTATGGGCTGGTATTGTCCCTCTTTGTTCAAGCTCTTCCTATCTCCAACCACATGTAAGTTTTTTGAGAGCAAGGACTTTGATCCAGCCTTCGCTTCTTAAGCCCCTAGACCTATGTAGCCTGGGACTCAATTACTTGAGGACTTAACTAAGCTTGACGCCAATCCCTGGATTTCAGTTCTCATCTTCCTTTTCTCGGTTAAAACAAGTGTAAAGATTGATAAGAAAATGACTGTAATGTAGTTTAGAAGACAGTTAATTCAGAGATACAACATGGTGACTTTTGGCTTGAACAAAACGAAAGGGAATTGCTGGAGTTTAAATTGCTAAATTTAAAACACAAACATTTGACATAAAAATGTAACAGAGCCAATTAATCACTTTCTTAAAATTGAGCAGAAAGCATCTGATTCTTACAGCTACTTCATGGTCAACTAAACACCATCTTTATTCCTCAGAATTCTACCTTGAAGAAAAAAAAAATCCCTCTGCAAAATGACCCTTCCTGTTTGTGAACAGTTCAGTGCTTTTCCTCAGGTTTCATAGGCAGAGCCCTGCTGAGTTTCTGCGTCTTCCAGCTGGTACCCAGGTTGCTATAGAGATCCCAGGAGTGGAATCCACAGTGAGCCATTGTCTGAGGTGTCTCCATGTGGGGTCTGCATGCAGCTCAGTGGGAGCATCAGCAGATAACACAGATTTTCCCCAGAGTTAAAACTAAAGCCCCAGGGAGCAAGGATTCACCTGCTTCTTCCCCAGGCAGAGAAAATCTAGTTAAGAGTTTGTCTCCATTTGACTTTGGCAAATGACCTTGACTGTACCGCATTTGTACTTTCACAAATAATCTCAGAAAAGCTAGGAGATGCCAAATTCCCAGTGCCACCAGTGGGGACATTCCGATCCCTGCTGCCTGCATTTCTGCAAAAGATGCTCCAGCCTGAGCCAGAGAAGAATTCAGGGACTGCTTGGGCAGCCCCTTCAGACCTGAGAAGGTACTTGGGACCAGGGTGATGGCTAAGGGGGTAGATGGAGGTCGCCCCATGAGGCTGGTGTCTAGAGAGGCTAAAGCACCATAGCTAACAAAGGAAGAGTATAGACATGCCAGGGGTTGTGGGTTCCAAAAGTCTCTGACATTTTGTAAAGTTCTGGCTAGTTTTGTAATTATTTTGGTATTTATTTACCTTTATAGAAACTTGACTGTGGTCACGGGGGGGAAAGTATTGACAGTTTATTCAATCTTTTAAAAGTTAGGAGGGCAAGATGCAGCCTGCTCTGGCCACCCCTCATGCTGATAGAAGACCCCACCTCTCCATCTCCCCCCACCCCGACCCCAGCACTGCCGAGGCCCCGCCTTATTCCCCTCTGCCCTCAGCTGTTTCCTCCAGGGCTTGCTTCTCCCATGATCAGTTTTCTATCAGGGAGACTCCATTTTGGGTTGACTGACAGGTCCCAGACCAGTGACTATAAAGCAGGTGGTGACAGCTCTTGTCCGACTGAAGCAGCATTTTAGGAGACCTCTAAAGGTCAAATCATTCCCTGCCTCAAGGCAGGCTATCACCATTCCTGAAAGAGAAGTTCCCTGTTTTTGTTTGCTTGTTTTTTAATTAGGGGGAAATAACAAGCTTAGAGCTAAGATATCTTTGACCTCCTTCAGATTCTGAGAAAGACAAAAATTGCCAAAGTGTACCCAGGAGAAGTGAGATGCTTGGGAGGTGGCATTTCTCTCTCCCTCTTCTTCACTGAGCACGAATTGGCTTTGGAATCAGATCGACTGGGTTTAATCATGGTCCCTTAGGAGCTCTGCAGCCTTAGGCTAAGACTCCGCTTCTTTTACTATCAGTGTGTTTTCGTAAGGAGTAAATGAAACGATATGCACATCGAGTGTTAAAGCTTTCTTGGCACATTTAAGAACTCCATAGAGAGTAACTTATTATTATAGTTAGCTGCCCACGCCCCTCTGTGCCCTGAAGGGTTCCCAGCCTCTGCCCCTACAGCAATTAGATACATAATTGTCTTCAGGGCTGAGCAAACATGGACTCAGGCTCGTTTTGAAGAGTCACAAGGGCAAACAGGTAAAAACTCTGGGAAGGAGAGACTGTGGGAGAAGGGGCTGGGAGGGTCCTGCTCATTTTCAACGAAGGTCTGGGAGCTCTGTGCTTCCCGCTGGTCATTGGCTTAAGCCCTCAGCTCCCTAACCTTCTCCAAGATAAAGTGGGGACCTGCATGGACCCGTGTCCTTCCCACGTCCATCCACCTATGAGGAGAGGACCTTTGCTGGTTTGTTACAGTCATTACTTCTCTTCCACATCCACACTGTCTTTGTGGCATGTCCACCATCCAAACTTTGTGTCCAGAGGTGAGGAAATACATGGGGAAAATGTCTAGAAACCATTTGCCTCAAACTTCAAACCCTTGAGATCAGGCTCTGAAGACCTCAGAGTCCCTGCTACTTGACACTGACCTCTGCTCTGGGACCCCAGATGTTTCTTGGCTTATCTGGTGTGCTTTGTAGAAACGAGTTAGGGGTTAGCCTCAGTTAGCTGCTCAGTTCTGTTCAGAAGGAAGGCAGCTAGAGTTTATGTAGAAAGGAGAAGAAAAACACATTTCATCAGTGGAAAGGTGTTACTACAGACCGACCAAGGTTTCAGAAAGACTCTTGGAGCTGCATGGGGTTCGAGCCAGTGCAAGGAACACAGAGGCAGAGGGTGCAGGCTGCAGTCCAAGGGCAATCTCTCTGTCCCTGTGCCATTCCCACCGGTTTGGGGCTTCAGGCCTCTTCCTTCCCAAAGTGCATGGAAAGCAGCCACCGTTTTGTCCCCTTACCTCCCGTTGTCTCCTCAGCGCCTCACAACATGACTCCCGCCTCTGTGGTGCACTGCCCCTGGTCTTCCCCTGTGCTAACCTTGGCCTTCAGCCCTCTCCTTCCCCTGCAGCACTCCACACTGTTCACCTTGCTCCTGGCACATGTGACGGCCGAACCCTTACTCTTCTCTTGTCTTTCTACACACTTCCTTACTATCTGCCTTGCCAGCAGGTTTCAGCCCCAGGCAAGTTCACTATGGAGTCAGTGAGACGGAGGAATGACAATGGAATGTTCTTGGGGTGAAAGGCTTTACGCCCACCTTTATTCCCATGGTGGCAGGTCAACTGCTAGAATCCTGTCTACCTCAGGGCAAGTCTGCTGGCAGCAAGCCGGTCTCTGCCTCTGGGTTTCTCGGCCCCCGAAGCCATCTCAGTCTCTGTCCTCAGCTCGGCCAGCACTCCAACCTCCGCTCTCCTGCAGCCTCGAGCACTGGGTGGAGCTCTTATATAGAGTCAGTAGCAATGCATCGCTCACATGTGTGCAGTGAGCAAGCCGACCACGGTCAGGTGAGGATTCTGGCCGTAGGAACCTTCACTTTCCCTCCACTGTCCTTCACCAGCTCCACCTGCCGTAATCAGGAATTACCTAAGATTCCATCCTCACTTTCTTAAGGCCATAAAAGCCAATCTCAGATGTATGCTCTGGAGAGACAACATGGCTGGAAACATAATTTGCGAGTCATTTGTAGAAAGCTTGGAAGTGCATGGGATTACCACTCCGCTGCCTCCATTTCCTGCAGCAGCCACCGGTATCACCAGCCTCCCCGTCCCTCCCGCTGGAAACACCAAGCACTGACTCCTTTATCTTTGATTCCTCCTCTCCTTGATCTCCAGGGGCAAGACCTCGTTGTCTTTGGCATTTATTCCCACCCTTCCTTTTTCCTTGTGGCCTCAGCATTATTATTTCTTGCCTGGAATATTGCAATCGCTTCTTAATATGCTTACTTGCACCACCATGAACCACTTCCCCAGGCTTCAAAACACCTTATTCCTCTTTCTTCCTTCCAGGATTCTATGTTCCGATGGACAGGATAGAAAAAGAGAGCAAGAGAGGGTCTGGAAGAATCATGGCTGTAAGAAATAGACGCTTTGCCTATAGCCTGTAATCAGACAATCCAAAGAGGGAAGGAGGGAAGTATGAAAAACTCTGTCTAGTGGAAAATTATGATAGATTCTAAAGCAGGAAGTCCCGTGTTCTGTGTTAAAGGGAACTTCTATGGCATTTAATAACTCTGGACAGAGTGCCATGGACTTTACAGCTTTAATTGTACCTTAGTGTATAAGCCAGTCTGCAAAGCTTTTGTGTACTAGGAATTTTAAGGAGGAAATGGCTACAGATCTAAGAGCAGGCAAACCAGAAGCCGGAGAAAATTGCTTGGAGTTTGGACAGAAGTGGAATTGAGAGCCCAAAGGTCCAGATGAGGAGGTGGTGCCCAGCACACTATGAGACTTCTGCTTAGATCAGCCTGGGGTAGGAGGGAGGGAATGTCAGAACAGTGGATCAGTGCCCCAAGAGCCGACAAAGACCATCTGTTCATTTTCTGTCATAAATTTGGAAATCCAAAAGCCACTGCATGAAAGCAGCTGCTCGGCACTTTATATGACATCTTCTTTCAGTCTCAGGACAAACCAGCAAGTTACATGCTGTGCTTACAGCCATTTTACAGATGAGAAGACTCAGGATCTTGAGAAGTGGAATAACTTATGACAGTTCATTTGCTGAACATGACAGAGCCAGGATTTGAATCCCAGATTTCTGAACCCACAATGCTTTCTTGGTTAAAATACAGGATAAGAAAGGGCCACAGGGGACTAAGCGGTGCCATGGGGCTCAGGGGCATGGATGGGACTGAAGTCACTGAAGTGCGTCTCAACTCTGCTCTGACCAGTTAAGGCTCCCTGGAAAAGCTGGGGGAATTGGAACCAGGCTCTCCCCAAGAATGTAGGAATCTTCCTTTGAGGAAGATGTGGGACTAGGACAGGTGTCAGCAATGGCAGGGGTGGTGGTAGGAGGAGGAAATCAGGTGTGTCTGACATTACGTGCAGGGCTGGTCATAGAATTTGCAGGGGTCTCTTGTTCAGAATTATGAAGAACTTGAAGATGGTGACAGCAGAGAATTAAACCAAGCATGGGGATCTCATAAGCCTGGGGCCCCACGTGACTGCTGGATCACAAACCCTATTATACATTGTATCTGGCTTCACTTCTAGCCACCATTATAATTTTTTTGAAAGGAAGAGGTGCTAAGAAGAACAAAGAATCTGACTTCTCTTTCTTCTCCAATTCTTTCAAAAGCTGAATTATAAAACACCATTTATCAGGGAGGCACTATGTTCCAAGCACTTGACTATATCAACACTCCTACCTTTCCACATAAGAAAAGCAAGTTTGCATGATGCTGTAAGACCCACAGCCAACAGAAGGAATGTCAAGATTTGAACCCAAGTCTCTGGACTCCAAATCTCATTCCCTTTCTGTGCATTATTACCTTTGAACCCTGAAAGCAATGGGGATTTCATAGCTTCTGGCAGGAAAGCTAGGCTGGAGCTTCTCAAACTCCAGCCCTTCCTATGGCACTTTCATAAGTTTTTAGCCATATTTTCAATCTACCTATGCTGTGGTTTCCTTAGTATTTTTCTTTCATTAATTCACTTTTTAAAAACTTTAGCCTCATTATAAAATATAGTAACTATGAAACTTGTGAGTTTGGTGTGCTAACATTTTTCCTAATACACATTAAAATAAACACTCTACCTCACCCATTATACTTCTGTTAATTTATCCTATAAATATGTTGATGTATGAAATGATATGTGTACAAGAACATTCACTGCAACATTGTAATGGTAGCATATACTTGGAAGCCACCTGACTGTCCTTCAACTGTGTAAGAAGAAAAACTACACAGCCATAAACAAAGCAGGAGGAAGCTCACTATATTCTGATGAGAGACTATTGTTAAGAGAAAAGAACCAGGTGCACAGCTGTGTATCCAATGGTATATGTATGAAAAGGGAGGGAGTCTGTATTGGTATATGCTTAAAATCTTTCCTGTGAGAAGAATGACAATAACCTAATACAAGTAGCTTCTATTGGGTGGGAAGAGTTTGAAGTGATGGGAGGAAAAATTTTTCATATTTGTTCATTTTAAACCATGTGAATGTATTATTTGTCCAAAAAATTAAGTGAATTAAAATATCAAAAATTATTATAATAGAAATGCTTAACCACTTACTGCCTAAAAGCATCTGGTGAGTCATCGATGGCATGTGAGTCTCTACTTGGACAAACACTTCTCTCGTGGGTTCAACTCTCCACCCAAGAGCTCATGTGAAGGGGTGACGGCCTTGGTGTGCACTGTCAAACAGATGAAAGTTCTAGACAAGGGAAGCCAACCTTAGTGCTGAGAAGCAAGTGGAAGAGCCCCATCATTAGGAAGGGCTCTTCAGTCATGTTACGGCTGATGAAGTCCAGGCTGCTGACTGCCTGAAGCCCAGAAAAGACTCTGAGCCCCAGAGAGTAGGGGCTGTGTTCCTTTGTGAAGAATTCATGAGCTACGTTTGCTCTGCCAGTTGAACTGTGACCAGATGAGGAAAAAGGGCTGAAGCAGGGACCTTCCAGACAATGTCTTCTAATTTCAGCGAAGGGTTCTAGGGAAAGAGATATGAACACCAGCCAGATCAGGATGGGAGCCCTGTGACAGACAGCAGGCACTGCAGATGGAAAAGGATGTGTGCAACTTTAGTCCAAGTTAGAGAGTTGGTGCCAGTCTCCTGAGCTGGTCAACAGAGAGATCACTCGGGTCTTTGGGTGGGTAGTTGAGTCAGGAACCATCTGACACAAGAGCGGGTTGCACTTCTGTTAACGTAGCCTATGATTGCATTAGCTGTTTCGGCAACCACGTGATTCTGTTGACTCATACCCAGCTTGCGGGCAACCCAAAGGATTAGGTTTCTTCCGACACATTGCTCTTAAAAAGTTGTCTTCTTCCTATGTTTGGGCAGTTGAGATTTTAAACCTAGGAGTAAATGTCTACATTTATCCCTATCAAATCTTGACTGGGAGTTTTGGTGAATCGGTATGAATCAGGCAATATTTTAATTCTGATTCTGTTAGTACTTGTCGCTCTTTCTCCAAGCTTTGAGTCACCTGTAAATCTGATCCAAGTCGTAAAAAGGTTAAAAGCACAGCTGACATTGATACATCAAGAAGACTCTGTGGACATAATATCTAACTAACTAAATCATCTAAATTGTCTTGTCCAAGGAATATCTTGGCCGAGTATCTTTCAATATTGCTTAAGGCATCTTCCCAGTCCACCTATCAGTAAAGTCTTCACAAGAAAGTAAAAGAGTTTGCTTTGACCTGACCTGTTCTTGGTAAATGCAGGCTAGTTGCTAAAGGTCCCAGCTCCCTTTTTGTTTTTAAGCACATTGTTTAATAATCTGTATTTTAGAATTCTTTCCGGGGATCACCTGGTAAATCTTTGAGGTTATTTTTAGAATTCATGCCTTTTAGAAACCTAAGAACACGCTTATCCATCCATCCTAGCTTTCAAGCATCTATCCCAGTCTTCACAGTGCATCCGTTACTGACAAGGTTTTAGGGATCATACCTGCAAAATCTTTGGGTTCCTGGGATTTAACTAATCTGAATTTGATAGCTGGCATGCCCTTGAAGAACCTCTCAGCTTTCTCACCATCCTCTATGTCTTCATTCCCTGGGTAACTCTGGAACAAAGTAGGAGCTGAGAAGTTCTGCTTTCTCGTTGACATCTGTTACAGCGACACCATCTGTACCGAGCAGTGACCCTCCCTGCTCTTCCTTGGCACCAAGGAGCTCTTTGTGTTACCCTTGGTATTTTTTGGAACCTCGGCTTGCTCTGGGCCTCAGCTTTCCCTGTACCCTGCCTTTAATCTGCCCAGCATCTGGAATTTTCCTTGGTCAGGAACCATATCCTCTATCATTTGTGCATATCTGGCTTCCCGAGAGAGTTCATGGGGCCCCATTGCCTCTCCATTTCCTTCATTTCTGGAATCCCTACATACTCTACATGGTTATGTTTGTTTCTGAGAATTTCTCATCTGTCTTTAGCAATCTTTTTTTTTTTAGAGTCTTGGGCCAGGAGTACACATCTATTTTTCATTTTTTATTAGCCAGGTCTCTCTCTCTCTCTTTTTGTTTTTTGGCATACAGCAAAACTAACAACAGCAGACTTAGGCAAACACCAAAATTTATTATAAGGTCCTACACGTGTCTGTCAGAGGCTAATGGCAGGAATTTGGGCAGGCCTCAGGAAAAGCTGGAATAGGGGGCTTGAAAGTCACCGTGCTTCACTGTCTCTGTCTCTTGTCTCTGATTCTCACCAGGCAACTGCTTTATTCTTTCTCCATGCAGGCTGGCTTTTTCTGCTTTCCTGGACCTCATGGCAGAACATGGTAGAACCACAGCTCCTAGATTTACATGTCATGGCTCCAGCTCCCAAAGAGATGAGGCTGCTGTCCCTCAGTCCTAAATTCCAGTTCACAGAGGACAGATCCTAATAGGTCCAGCTTGTCAGATGCCCACCGTGGCCCAACCAGCCAGGAATCATGCAGTGCAAATGTGGCCACAGGGCCTACTCTCCAGCTATGGGTTATTAGACAGGCAGTTCCTAGAGAAGTAGGGAGAGGAACACAACCTCATAGATGTCTATTCTTTATTCACTCACTCATTCATTCACTCAAAAAATACTTAAATGTCCAGACACTGTTTTAATTGTTGTTAGGAATACTATAGGGGAAGCAATAGAGAATCTAAAAATTCTATTTTGCTAAATGTGAGGTTCATTCCTAACTCCTCTGTGCTCTTTTGCCCTCTTTTTTGTATTTGACATGGCCAGTTTCTACTCCTTCTGTATCAGTTACTGTCCTATTAGAGCAGCATTTCCCATTAGATACCCAGTGACATGGAATTCTGCTTGCTGGATGGAAATATACTGAAGCAACACATAAATGAAATTATCCAGAGACCCAACCGTCCTAGAGAGAAAGACCCATGGAGTACCAAGCATGTCCAAGGAGATGCAAATCACATCCCAGGCTCTGTGGCTAAATCACATTTAGTGGGTGTGTAGTATGAAGAGAAGACACCTGACTGAAAAGGTCAATTGCATCCAAAAGGAGGAAGTTAGGAGATGTGCAGGACTAGAATCCAATCAGACTAACCATAATTTAAAATAACCTTTAGACCAGCACATATTTATTAAGTTTTTGATCTAGATGGTAAGTGCTAAGTCCCACAGAAAAGGAAAGAATTAGAAAGCATATTCCATGCCCTCAAAGAGCTTGCACCTAGCTGAATAGATAAGGTAATGTGACATAGAGTGCTTGCATTTTGGAGTTTGATTATAAATGCTAGAAGAATTCAGAAAAATGACAATTGCTGAGGTCAGGGAAGGTTCATGTAGGAGATGAGTCTAAGCCTGGCTTTTAAGGATGAGCAGAATGCGTATGTGCTGAAAAAAGTCAAAGAACCATTTTACAGAGAAGATCCAGGGTATTTACCTGTCCTGCTCAGGGTTCAGAGCTTCAATCAGTATGTGTTCATTCATTAATTCATTCATCAAACTTGTACTCAATGCCCGCCTCTGTGGTGCTAGATACTGTCGGTATAAAGGGTACAGAGATAAAAATAATCCTGGTCTCAAGTGCGCTTAATGTGAGGATCTCTTAAAAGAATAGGCATTGTACATGCCCTCATTTTGATTATGGAATGGATACTTGCATCCTATACAACCAACCATACTTTTTTTTATCAGAAAGGAAAAAATATTTCCTAGAAGCCCTCAGCAGACTTCTAACATCTTATTAACATTAATTATAGCTCATGCTTACACCTAAACCAGTCAGAACCCTACTCCCTGGGGCAGTGTTGGGGGCTTTTCTCCTAAGCACATGGCCTCAGGAAAAGTGGAGACTTGAACAGAACTGGGGTTCTACCAAAAGGAGGGTGGGGAATGAGGGGATGCTGAAAAGGCCATCGACTAACAGTATCAATGACTGTGGTAATTAAAGACAGCAGTAATGACTACCTCTGCACTGGGGGACAGAATAATCTCACAAATGATATACAGTTACAAACTATGACAACGGCGGTGGCCAGAGAGATCTATGTGCTGTGAGAGAGATAACAGGGTGATCATAGCGAGGTCATGGATCAAGAAAGGCCATTCCAAGGAAGTGAAAGATGAGCAGGAACCAGCCGGGCAGAGGGTTGACATTCCAGGCGGAGGGAACAGGTCTGGCTCACGGGAGAACATGAAAGTTCAGAGCCCAGCACAGCGGCACCAGGAAGGAGGGAGGGAGGGAGCAAGGAGAAATGGCCTGAGCGTGGGGCCGCAGGCAAGGTCCTTCCTGCACCTGGGAAGGAGTTTGGATTGCACCCTAATAGCAATGCAAAGGCACTGAAGGTTTTCAGACAGGGGCAGGATGTGATCTGTCTTGTGTTTTTAAAACAGTCTGACTGCTACGTGGAGTGTGTGGAGGACAAGATGGTAGGAAACTATGCTCACCCACCAGTGATGGTGGTTTGGAGAGAGGAGGGATGGAGAGAAAGTGGACAGAACTGAGAAGGCACGGCGTTGCTAGCACTCCGGGGGTACAAGGATGGAGCTGTCCAGGACTTCTCCGGAGTGTACAGTCCATTCAAGGGGCTAAGACGCGCGCGCACACACATGACTCTACTTTGGTGGAGAGCAATGAAGTGCCACGTGGAAGTTCAGAGGAAGGCAAGACCACGGGTTTGGGGGCTTGAGGATGCACCTGACTTCAGGGCAGCTTCTGAAGGAAGGTGATATCAGTAAGGCAGAAGGCTGTGCAAGGTGGGTCTGAAGGTGCTGGCATGCGAAGGCAGCCCAGGGAGAGGAACCAGTGTGGGCCACAGTAGAGGGGCAGGAAATGAAGGCCCAGAGGGAGAGGAGCGAGTAGTAGGGCTTGTAAGGCTTTGTGAAGGGATGTTCTAGGAAATAAGGCTAGAGAAGTCATGGGGATCAGCTTAAGAAGAGGTCTATGTGGCCGGCTGGGATAATAGAATGAAAATGGGGGGGGAATGAAAATAAAGTCTAGCCCAGCTATTGAACCACTTGGTTTTCCTGGGAATAATCAATGTGCTAATCAAGTTTGACTCTTTATTCATGAGATCTCTTCCTGGCATCATTGCTACCTTCAGGTCATTTGCCAGTGATTTCTAACTTCTACTTAGAATATATCCCTTCATCATTTATTGAATATTGGTGCCGGGATCCTAGAATGAAAGGTAGGGGCCTGGCCTAGGACTTGAGTAGATGAAGAGATAAACTGCAACAAATATGTAAGAGGTAGTACAAAGGAGGGACAAATTCTCTCTATGACCCAGAACATGGAGCTAGAATTCAGAGAGGTGGTGACATTTAACTGGGCCTTAACAGACAAGTAGGAGTTTGCCAGGCAAAGATGTAGGGTGGGAAGGCCTTCCAAACATGGGGAATGCTCTGTGCAAAGAGACATGCGGAGGTCTTCCTGAGTCTCACACCTTCCATCCTATCAGCCCTATGGAATGGATGTTTTTAAGTTGTATTTTGGGTCTCTTAGGGAAGCTTGGTGATAACTGCTGAGTTTTTTCAGTTGCTACAGCGCCATCTAAGTGGTTCACCCTCATAAACATGCATTTTACCTATTGGAACTAGTAAACGTATTAGTCATCAATGAGACCCCTTTCCCTTCCAGTTTTTCACAGGAGAGAGAAGTCATAATTCACTCTCATATCTGGCTCCTAATTGTGGCATTTTCTGGAAATTGATCCCTTCTGAGCTTCCTAAGTGTTCATGAAAGTTATCTCAGACCCAGATGTACACCCAAGACCATCCTGTCTCAGACATTTATTGCTAATTTAGCTCAAGATAAACAAATAACCAAGATGCCCTATAAAGTTATGAGAAAGTGGGCAAAGAATTCATTTAAGACTGGAAAGAACTACCCTCTCACCCAACATCCTCCTTTAACAAGTGTGTGGAAACTGAGGCCGAGGAGGTGGGTAGACCTGTGCAGGTTGCTCCGAGCGGTTGGGCAGAGCCCTGAGCAGAAACCTGCCACAGAAGACAGAGAGGATGAGCTGGATGACGAGCAGAAGCATTTTGGGGAAGTGCTCTCTCACAGACAGTATCTGAGGCACTTCCTCTCTCCTCCACAGTCCGCCCCCTGTTGTCCTCTCTCTCTCTGTCTCTTTCCTTTTCTCTCTCAGGGTGGCGTTCTGCGTCAGTTGCCAAAAGGTGGGGACATTTCCTGATGCCTTTGCAACACTGAGAAGTTGTCTTAACGGAGGCCAGACCCCATCCTGAGCACCAGGCCAGGCAAGTGGAAGTCTGGGGCAGCCCTGCTGGGAGAGACGCCTGCTCACCGGTCCCTGTGTCCTGGCAGCCCTCACCGTCCACTGGTTTGCACCTGACCATGTCGCTGGCTGAGGCCATCAGCCTCTGGAATGAAGGGGTACTGGCAGCCGACAAGAAGGACTGGAAGGGAGCCCTAGACGCCTTCGACACAGTCCAGGACCCCCACTCCAGGATTTGCTTCAACATCGGCTGCATGCACACAATCCTGGGAAACATGCCAGAAGCGGAGAAGGTGAGTAGAGGCGCCTCTCCACACAAGGCTCCCCCGTGCTCTTGTAATTGGTGGCTCTCAACCCAGGCCGCATTTTAGAAGCCCTAGGGAGCTTTAAAATAACAAAAGCCGCCCAGGCCCGACCCCAGAGATCCGGATTTAACTGGCCTGGGGAGAGGCCTGGGCAGCCAGGGTTTTTAAAAGCTCCCCAGTGGTTCCAAAGGGTAGCCTGCTCAGGGGTCATGCTCTCCTTTCTTCTCCATTATTAAATTCAAATCATTCTGGAATCATTCTTTGACACGTTTACGACAACTCCCCTAGTTATGTATTGCTTCATGATTGCCTTCTGGATGCAGGATCTCTTGTTCACTGCTTCACATCTGATTATAAATTTTTTTGCTGTCTAAGAATTTCACGTGTGTGAGATTTGCCTGCCCAGCAGATCAAGAAGAGGCACTTAAAAAAAAAAGGTTTCATCTCAAGTGACAATTCTTATCAATTATGTGGGGCTTTTAAGGACTTTTTAAGGATTCTGAGGCTGGTGGAAGGAAATCGTACTGTGATGGATTAATGAGGTCTGCCAAGGGCACAGTGTGGGGTGTCAGCATCTTTTTCAAATATTTTTCTCGTATCCCCTAGTTCAGGGTCCAGCATTCTCAAGAATTACTTTTTGAACTGGTCATGGTAGGCTGGAAAGAGAGGACATGGAGTTTGGAAGCAGAATGTCTGGGATCAAATGCCAGCTCTGCCTCTCTCTGGACGGTTCCTTTGCAGCAAGTCATGCAGGCTTCTGCCTCTCAGTTTCTTGTGAGGCTAAACATCATGGGGATTAAGTAAGGTGCTAACTATTAAAGTGCTGTGTCATTTCACACCACTGTGTAAATATGAGGGTTTTTTTTTTTACCTTTTAATGCCAGTCTTTGCAAGGCCATGTGGACAGATGACACTCCCAGAACTTTAGAGAGCCAGTCCTCCCACAGCCATCCTCACCACGACCAGCACTGAGCAAAGAGAGAGGGGAGAAGCCCCTTGGAAAACCCTCACTGCCTGAGAAGGCCATCTCAGACTCCAGAGAGGGCGGGCAGGAGCCCGCCAGGGGGTGGATGGCAGCCCCCACCTCCTCTCAGGGGCCCGCTGTGGGGCTGAGCGAATAGCACCAGAGATTCCAAGGGCTGCTGGAGACAAAGTGCACATTGTCGAGGAGAGGAAGCTGCCAAGCACAGCAGCCCGTCTGGGCGCAGCTATGCCAGCGGGGCTCTTTGCTCCGGCCTTGATGGGCTCCTTGGCCAGGCGGTGCGGCCACCGCTCGCCTCTGGGCTTGCTCGTTCCCATGCCTTCCTCTTGCTGCTCTGCTTTTCCCTTGCCTCTGCTTCTGGCTTCTCGTTCTCACTGCCTTTGTTTAGTTCTTACTGCTGGCATTCTATATGCATTCTACTTGTTATTATTTTAATTGCATAATGTATTTCTACTACATTTATATAAAAAACAGATGTAATACCATATACAACATTTTAATTATGTTATTTTCATACTTAATTATTTTTATTATTTTAAGCCTGTCAGTAATCTCTCAAGGCATTAACATCCCCATTTTACAGAGAAGAAAACTAAGGTTCAAACAGATTAGGCAACTTGCCTCATGCCATGCCACTGGGAGGTGACAACACAGGGTGTTCTGACCTCTAAGCTTTCTGTACCTTAGAAGACACCAGCCATTCTCACGACCTTCCTTGCTCCATCCTCTGACTCATCTCACACCTCCTCAAGCCTGGCTCTCTGACCACGTGTGGACCCTGCTTCTCTCCGCAGGCCTTCACCAAAAGCATTAATCGAGATAAGCACTTGGCGGTGGCCTACTTCCAAAGAGGGATGCTCTACTACCGGATGGAGAAGTAAGTGGTCCGGTGTTGCACAAGCAGGGGAAGTTCACGAGAAACCCAGTGGGGGTCTCGGTGCAGCTGGACTTAGTGTTTGAGAAGAATCTTCCCAGCCGCTGTTGGGAAGCGTGACTGGATCTTCCCTGGGCAGTTATGCAATAAATCCGCACAAAGCAGAGGCCCTCCCTGGGGAGGGAAGGCTGGCCTACTGCCTGGTTATAAATCAGCTGTGTCATGGCTCACAGTGAGCCTGCTGACCACCACAAACCTGGTATTCAGCTGGGACGGCACCTCGCCAGTGTCCCTAATGGGGCACAGCCCAGGCAGTGTAGGTTGTCTATATTTGGGCCATCAAGGGGACACACGTGGTGGTCTACTATTCTGGGACAGTGAGCTGTCACACAATAAGGACTATCCTGAAACCACATTAAAAAAAGAAAAAGCCTGGTTTACTGCACTCAGTGAATATAATTCAGCCACCAAAATGAGAATATGAACTATTAATAGTATATGTATAAGAATATCTATTAATACAGATAAATAAGTAGCCCATATATAAATATAGAAAAAAATTCACAGTAGATGTTAAATTTAAAATGCAGATTTTAAAACAATACGTATAGCGCAATCCCATATTCTGTTTCACAGAATAGTCTGGAAGGGCATGGACCAAAACATTGTCAGCAATTCTCTCTCAGTGGTGACATGATAGGAATTTCCATTTTCTTTCCAGATTACTGATACCAGACTATCTGTAGTTTTTGGTGCATTTACAATCAATATGAAATAATTAGTAAAAAAAGATAAATAAATAGAAAAATGAAAGTTTTCAGAACAAATAGAAAAACGATAAATAAAAAATGACAATAAAATAAATAGAAAATAGAAATAGAAAAGAAAACCTGCTCCCCTCCCCCGAGATACCCAGTAACAACCATACAAACAACAAGGGAAAAATATTCTTAGCATTAATTTACAATGTTTTAGGAGATGGTAAACTGGCCCTTTGTAGAAAGTATTCCATTGGTGTGCACAAGTTCTGGGGAAGAAGAATTTGGCTCAGGCTAAGGAAGAATTTTCAAACAATAAAAATAGTTGGGAGCGTGGTGTGGTCAGTGTGGGGTGGGTGTGTGCATGTATGTGTAGTGAGGCAAGGTGTGGGTGGAGCAGCAGGAAGGCTGCAGAGAGAGTCCAGGCATAGGGAAGGGGCCGAGCTCTGACCCTGTGCAGTCTTGAAAGGCTTAGATCCTTGGGTTTAGTCAGAAACACAGCCTATAAAGTCGCTGTGCTCAGCAGTTGCTAGGGACAACTACAATAAACTCAGACACCTTCCAAGATGGAGATACAGTCAGCTCTTGAACCAGAGAGAGCAGGAGGGACGTCCTCCCAGAGAAAAACCCAGACACACAGAGGCCATCTGGGCAGAGAAGGCCTGGGACTGAGAGGAGATACACAGCCATGCACTTAACCTTGAGGCCTGTCATGCTTCTGCCTCCCTTCTTAATATCCTTCTCCTTCTCAGCCCGCCTTCCCGGATCCCTGACCTTCTCCAGAAGTATGGAATATGCAGGGAGGCCTGAGCATAAATCCTCCAGTTGATCTTAAATCTCAAAAGTCTCTAAGGCCATCCTTCAGTTAGTCCTAACGGTCTATAATGAGGACAGGCAATGGCAAAGTGGGGGGAGTTCCCAGAAGAAATTTCTACATGAAAATTCCCAGAATCTGGATTTTGAGGGAGTCAGAAAGATCTTAGAAATGTCTAAGAATAGGACCCAGGATTCCATTATTCTGCGACTGGTTATTGTTAAATCTGAAAGAAAAATCTACCAAATTTTATCTTTAATTCAACAGCTGTCTGTGGAGGAAATCATGAGCGAGTCCCTGCCCTTGGCCCTAAGCTGCCTCCTTCCCTTTTGCTCACTCCACAGGCAAGGGCGCCCCACCTGCCGAAGTTCTGCCCTGGACCCTCTCCCCTTGGACCCCAAGTGGTTGTTGAATGGCAACACTGAATGGTTATCTTTCCATACAAGCAAATACATTATATGTGCAATTTCAGGGGGTTCAGTGTCTCCTGAAAATCCATGTGCGAATACTTAGGGATCACACCCTCTCTCAAGTCTTCACCTCTGTCAGTCACCAACCAGCTGCTAAATCTCTACATGGGCTCAACCCAGAATGTCTCTTTTCCTAAACCTGTCAAATTGACCTCTTAAATCCACCCACTTCTCTCCATTCCCACCAGCAATGCCCTGATCCAGACCCTCATTTTTCACCAGGACTACTGCGATCACTTCTACCCTGATTTCCCGGCCACCACTCCTGTCTTCTCCACCCATATTCCAGAGTGATCTTCTGAAAAAACAAATGTGATCTGCTTAAGAACTGCCACTGGATTCCATTACCACAGGACAAAGGCCAAATTCCCCCACCTGTGCCAGCAGGGCCCCTCCGCCGCAGACTCACTCACTCATCCTCCACACGTTTGCTCAGTGGCTCTCAACCACTGGGGCGGCACCCACTTCCTTTGTGCCTCGTTTTTATAAATCTGTCTGCCCTGTGGCAGATAGCTGCTTCTACATTTGTCTCCTCCACTACTCTGTGAGTTGCAAGAGAGAAGAAATCTTTGCTTATTCACTCTTACATTTTAGTATCTAGGATAGTACTTAAGCCATGCTTATTGAATTAATTAAATGAAAGTGAGCAAAATAGAGCCTCTGCTTTAAGGAATTTATACCTTAAAATGGGGGAAAGGTTACAAACACTAGTGACTATAATGCAAGGTAGAGTGGGGCAAGTGCCCTAAGAGATGTTTTAAAATAAGTGTCCTTGGGGACCTCAAAAAATTACTCCTTAATGAGTGGGCTAGGAATTCCTTCAGGTCAGAACGGCGCTGGTTTTAGGGTGATGGCGTTATAGGCATTTCCCCCAATTTCCTGTGGTGTTGTGTAACAATCCTGACATTATAAAGTTCCACAGAACAAAGTTAGAGTGTGTTTCTGAGATGGCAGGTGACCCCAGCCTCATCATCTGGAAGGGGAAGGGAACTCCAAGTTGCGTTTCTGATCCTGGGCCTTCTGACTAAGAGCTGGGGCAATGACAAGACCTTATAGGGGAGGTGGCCTAATGGGACAACACAGTAAAGCCTTTTCCCTACTGTCTTTGAACAGGGAAAGGGCACGACCCACCACTCCTGTCCTAGAAGTGTTAATATTTTGACTTCTTCCAGCTTGCTAAATAAAACTCTACATTTCCCTCGGGACAAGTAGGATTCTAGACAGCATGGGGCTTGGTAGGGCAGGAACACCAGTGGTTCCTGAGAAACCTCTGCAGGGAGTATTACAAGAATGAGGGCTATATAGCCCTGGCAGCTCAGAGCTTGGGCAAGGCCATAGCCCCTGCGCTGGTGGGCTCCTGCCTGGAGGCAGGGGGGGACTCTGGGTCTGGCACAGCCAAGGCTCCTGGAGGCTGTCATCAGCTGTGGGCGTGAAGAAAGTGGTCAGGCTCAGCCCAGCGGAGCCTGGCATGAAGCTGCCAGCACCTTGACCTCCTAGGGAACCCTATGGGTTCCAAGTGGCAGCAAAGAGAACTGAAGACGGGGTGGAGGCAGGCAGAGCCCATGGGCACACAAGGCTGAATGCGATTTTGGAATTTCACACTGAGCTTATTCAGACCTGGGGCAGCCGGAAACAGAGCTGGGCGTCAGAGGTGCCCCAGGGGTGCAGCTCCAGGTAAACAAGTCGGGGGCCGAGGAGAGGCCTGCAGCAGGCAGTCGGGGGGTGCTTTCAAAGACACATCTAAAAACAAACACTTAGCAGTGGGGCCCCCCCACCCAGTTTTCTAACACAAAGCACTTTGAATAATTTGTCAGTTTGTTCTTACTCGCTCCCACGGAAGCCAGATCTTGACACATCTTGATGGACAGGAGAATCACGAGAAGGATCTCGTTGGGTTCATTCAATGCCAGGAAGACACAAGCAGTGTTACTTCCAGCTGAAATTCATCTGCTAAGCCAGCTTGCATGGGAGGAAGGCACATTCACAGGTTAATGCCGACAGTGCTTGGAGCGTGCCCTCTGAAGACCTTCTCACAAACAGGCGGTAGAACACAGTGGAAACTTCATCTGCCCAGGAACAGGACACCTACGTTTCCACCTGCTCCCCCTCCACTCCCTGGCTCGGTGAATCGGAGCCCGGCACCCAATCTTCTGGCTTAGAAAGAAGGAACAAGGATGCTTACCTGCTCCCTGTTCCCAGGAAGGCTGTGTGAACAACTTCCTGCTTCTTGCTAAATGGCCTGCACGCTTTTAATAGGTTTACAATCACCTTTACTAACGACATTCAAGCCACACTCCGGCTTTAAACCCTGCCTGTCTTCTCCCATTCTCCTCTAGCCACTGCGGCTGTGTGAGCAACTTCAAAGCACCTGGAGACAGAATATCTAGCTTCCACCCCAGCCACCCTGGGTGCATCTTCTTTAGGTTTCTCTTGGCCAGCCCACCTCTTCGTCAGCTCAAAGCTTCCCTGAGATGAGAATTCCAGATCCTATAACCATGTATTTTTATGTCCTGATAATACCTAATGCAATATAGTGTATTAAGTAGGCAGGTAATAAATGATTGGTCTATGAATTTAATTGCTAGGGTTTTACAGCTGAAAATAATAATAATAATAGTTGTTAATTTCTGTGCATGCCAGGCACCACCCTAAGCACCTGGGTCCTTCATTTCCTTTAGTTCTCACAAGAATACAGTGAGGCATATGCCATTATTATTCTGGAATTCTAAAGATGAGGAAATAGACTTAGAGAAATAACTTGCCCTTTGTCACTAGATAGTAAGTGACAGAGCCAGGATTCAAGCCCAGCTTTGACTGCAGGAATTAGACCCAGGGCCACATTCCAGCAAGCTCCTCATATTATATGGTCTTTTGGAATATAATGTGCTCCTGGTACACAATGCACTCCTTGTATTATTGACATGAAACCAGGGGCCAGGGAAGTAACTTGCTGGGATCTCGCAGTTAATGGCAGAGCTGATGGATCTGGTGCCAGCCTCTTGGCCCTTGTCCTAAGGTGCCTTCACTGCACCGTACCACCTCTGGAGGGCCCACCAGCCTGTGTCCAAACTCCAGACTTGCCTCCAAGAGAACCCGTGCAAGGTGGCTCCGGGGCAGACAGTGGCCTAGGGACTTTCGCTTCAGTTGCCTGAGTGGTTGCCACAACCTGACAGCCAAATTTGTTCTGGGCTGGGCGCCTGTGGGGGTGCAGTAGCTTCCTCATGCTGCTCCCACACCCTGCAGCCCAGCAATGGCTCCCTCTCACCAGGACCCCTGTGGCGGTCCGGGCAGGCCAAGGAGACCCGGTCCCAGTCCTGCACACACCCGCACGGGCACTGTCCGTGTAGTCACCTCCACCTCTGCCACGAATCCAGCGACCACGGCCCACTCCACCCTGAGCAGTCAGCACCCCTGCAGCGCAGCGAAGCCAAGAACAGCGCCAGGAGCCGAGTTAGCCATGCTACCGAGCTGGAGGGGTGGTTTCTTTATTCTTTATTCCAAAGTGTGTGGAGGAGGAGGGAAGGGAGAGGAGACTAAGAAGCCCACAACACCAAGAGCTAGGATGGATTCACAAGAAGCTGAGGAAGGCTGTGGGCGGCTGTGAGAAGGGGCTCCTGGGAGCCGTCAGGCTGGCCTGGCCTTCCGGTGGGGAGCCAGGAGCGAGCAGGCTCCCAGTCGGCTCCCCAGGGACGCAAGGGCACAGGTGCCGGCTCTGCTTGGAGCTCTGGGGAGAAAGGGGGTCCTCTGGGAGAATGACAGGCTGGTGGTTAGAAAGGCGGAGTCGTGTGCAGACAAGGGAGAAGAAAGTGACCTGTGGCTGCCTCAGCCTGGGGACACCCGGAGTGGCTGTGGTGCACAACCCTGGGGACACTGGGGTCAGCAGGCAGAAGGGATTGGACAGGCTTCTTGTCCCGGTGAGATGGATGGGAAAAGGGAAGCAGGCCGGCATTTCATTTTACGTTTATTCCTCTGCACCTGGGACGGATTTATTTTCCCCCTCTCTGTCCGGCAGATATGATGCAGCTATTAAAGACCTTAAAGAGGCCTTGGGGCAGCTTCGGGGGAACCAGCTGATAGACTACAAGATCCTGGGGCTGCAGTTCAAGCTGTTTGCCTGTGAGGTAAGGAGGAAGGCCCGGTTCACGGCCGTGGATGGTGGCTGAGGGGCAGCTGACAGTCCAGCTGAGCTGACAGTCCAGATGCACAGCCATCTGCTGACACCTCCAGCAGACTGGAAAGGCAGTTGGCCACCTGTGCCTTGGGACTCCGATTTTCCCCGAAGAGAAGACTTCGGCCTTTTGTGGAGTCTTCCGGAACCCCAGAGAATGCAGTTTACCAATGGGAGGCCCCAAGGAGCCCCCAGAAATGAGCCTGCTGGGCTCTCTGAAGGGAGGCTGGCTCTGCGTATGTCGGCCTGTGAAAGCATTCATCATGATTTGCATAATGCAGGCTGACAAGCCATTTGCGCAGCATTATATGAACAAATCTGAAATCATGGGCTCACTATCCATACAGGACCTGGCGCGACCTTGCTCAGTCCCCGAGTTACAGACCACACTCTGCTGTTAATGGTTCTGGCCTCATGGACTTAGTTGATACGCAGAGAGAGTGAGGATCATTTGGCACAAATCCGTCCCCTGTTGCTCAAAGGATAGTTCAAAGCACAAATCTAGGCAATGTTTCCATAAACGGGTAGTTATCTTCTGTATTACTAAAGGGGAGAGAAATGGCTGCCTTTGCCTTTATAGGCTCCTGTACTTTTTCAACCGACCCTCCCCACTCACCTCCTAAGCCCCAGATACACACCAGTAGCTTTTAAAATGAAAAATCCCTGCAAATATCATAGGTCTTTATTTAGCGGAATCCCTGGAAAAAGTTCCCTTGCTTTAGTTTCTCAGTCAGGAGAAGCCAAGTGTTCTCAGGGTCACTCAGGGCTAATATTAGCATCTGTAGTTGCCCAGGCCCCCAGGCCCCCAAGTGTCTTCCCCATCCAGGCCCACAGCCGGGTAGCGACTTACTTCACTTCTCACAGCCTAGGCAAACAAGGTGTCGTGGTGGACTGGCTAGCATTTGGCCACTTTCTAGAGTAGGGTTCTCAACCGTGGCATTGTTACTATGTTGGACCAGATAATTCTTGGTCACAGGGGACGGTCCTGGGTACTGTGGGATGTTTGGCAGCATCCCTCTACCCTCCAGATGCCAGGAACACCCCACGCCCCATGCACTGACCTAAAATATCTCTAGACATTGCCAGTCACCCTGACCGAGAGCCACCTATACAGATTAAAGGGTCGAGAGACCAAGTAGCCCTAGAGAAAGGGTCCTAAAATAGTGAGGTCAAAGCAGAATGCCGTGGGAAGAATATTCCCCCTGTAGTTGGAGTTGAAATGATTGGGGGCAGGAAATAGTGGCTGTATGGACCTCTCTCCAAGTGAAGATGGATTTTGCAATGTCCAAGGCCCTTTTGCCACATGGGATCCCCCAGTCATTGGCCTCCTTATAAGGCCAGCCCTCCCTTCCCAACAAGGTCTAACCCTGGCTTCTGGGAAATCACACTATCCCTTTGGAAAAGAGTCTTGGACTTTTCCAGTCTTAGCATCATAAAAACATGCCATGAGAAAGGGTCTTAGGAGAAGATGGCTGAGAACCAAAGGGGAAGCTTTAAATGGCTTTGAGTCTCCCTTCTTCCTGCACATGTGGTCAGGGGGGGCTGGGCCAGCCAGGCATGTAAGCAGAGGGCAGCAGCTTACCGAGGCTCAGAAATAGCCTGGGAAAGACATCTAGATCTCCTCTTCTTGTCTTGGTTCCAATCCCCATCACCCAGCACCAGCCACTAACTCCATAGAAACATCAGTCCTGCCACCCATCCATACTTGCCTTGATGAACTATTCTTTTTATCTGATTAAGGCTCTGAACCAATCACAGTGTGGGTGGCAGACAGAAATAGAGAAGTTTATTAGTTATCCATTGCTGAATACCAAAGTACTTTACACCATCATGGCTTAAAACAATACCATTTATTATCTCAGTTTCTGGGGTCGGGAATCCCAGAGTGGCTTGGCTGGGTGGTTCTGGCTCAGTGGCTCTTATGAGGCTGCAGTCGAGGGGCCGGCCAAGGCTTCTATCATCTGAAAGCTTGACTGAGGCTGACAGGCGGGCTTGTAAGGTGACTTACATGTCTGGCAAATTAGTGATACTAGTTGGCAGGAGGCCTTGTTCTTTGCCATATGAACCTCTCCCGAGTCTTGTCTTGACATGGTAGCTGGCTGCCCCCAGGGAAAGTAATGACCCAAGGGAAAGTGAAAGGGAATGTCAATATCTTTTATGACTTAGCCTCAAATGCCGACTCCCTCACTTCCATAATATGCCACGGGCTACACGTTTTCATTGTCAGCTCCACTGTAAGTGGGAGGGTGAGTACCAGGAGGTAAGGTCACCGGGGGCCATCCTGGAAGCTGGCTATCTTTGGAATCAGGTAAGTAGAGGTCAAACCTCAGCCCAACACTTACTAGATGTATGATCCTCATTAAGTTATGCATCACTTCTAAGTGTCAGGCTCCTCTTCATCTGTAAACAACCACCATGTACTTACCACACGCATTCATTGATAAATTCATTTACTTGGCATACATTTACAGGCATACTGCCTGCTGTGTCAGCCAATGGGGGTTCAGTGGTCCACAAGACACGGTGTCAGCACCCAGAAGCTCATGGTCATGTGTAATGTGAGCTGGGTAGGGTTAGACCAGTGATGTGCTATGGCAGGACTCTGGAAGCACAGAAGTGAGACCCCTAACTCATGGTGGTTCTGAGGCTTAGAGATAATGCAGAGGAAGTGCCTGGCCATAGTAGGTGGTCAGTAAATGGTATGAAAGATGAGGATGATGGTAGCAATAATGACACTGTCTCCAAGAGGCAGCACTGAATTGCACGAGCCCAAAGTTCTTCATAGATTTTAGCCTTGTGATTATAAACACAAAGGGCCCCCAGACGGCTCAGTCTGCAAAACTCAGCCCTGCCATCTTCTGCCAAAGAATGTAGGCACTGTCACTTCTCTGAGAAGGCATGTAGGACTTGGGGGTGCGGGTGGGGGTGATGGTCCTTCTTTGTTCAGGCTCCTAAATTCCCAAGATAGCACAGCACAAATAGTAATAGTGATGACTCTTTATTGAGCATTTACTGGGTATCAAGAGATTGAACTCAGTGCTTTTTACATAAATGGTGATTCATATAAATGCTGATTTACATGAAGGTGGCTGAGGCCAAACTAGAAAATAGCCCTGGGGCATCCATGTGTTTTACCCCTCCCCTGTATTGTTTTCCCCCTTACAGCTAGGAAGGCAAATAATCGCCTCCTCTAGCTCGGCCTCCGCTGGCCCCTGGGTCTCCTCTCTGAGGCCCTGAAGAACCACCCTCACCCCACCCCAGAGCAACTTTGACCTGTGAAAAGCTTACAGCAGCTCCCAGCTCTTCAGCTCACCCCACACACAGAGGGTGGGGAGCCCTAAGAACTCGCTGTGCTGTTGTTATAAAGGAAAGTCCACCCTTGTGTTAGTTGCTGTCTTGATTTTCTTCTGCTCTCTGTTGCTTTTCCATCTCTGCTTAGGTCTTTTCTATTTCATTCACTCAAGGAGTTCTTTTTATCTTGCTGATGCAGCCAAAAGATCATTTGATTCTATGTGTAAGTTGTAAAGCACAATAATAAAACAAACATTCATGAACTGGAAAATTATGACTATTAGTGAACATGCAGTTCGCTCCTGCCCCAGGTGAGGCGCTGCACTGAATCTGTGCCCAGTCTCTTCTTGCTCTACTGGACTTTGCCCATTTAGTTTCCTCATGGACACATGCCTATATCACAGACTCGTACTCCTTGGTTCTGGGCTGTTCTGGTTCTGCTGATGCGGGATGATGCCTCTGGAACCCTCTCTCTCCTCACCCCTCACCTGTCTAGGCTGTCATACCTAAGCTCGGCGGCAGGAGCTGGTAGGGAGGCCACATGCATGTATTTTAGTCCTGACTCTTCAAGAAGCCATGAGCATATCACAGTTCTCAACACTAAAATAGTGCGACAGTTTTATCCCCTCCTGAGCTACTTGGTTGTGAAAGAAGGCACGCGATGTTGGATTTATGCATTACATGTTTTCTTAATACTTCTTGTGCTGGATGTAACTCAGTAGCAAGATTTGATTATATTATACTTTGGGTTTTCCAGGAGTGCTGGGAATAGGAGAAATGTCCTCAGGCAACATTCGAGGAGTATACACAGGGAAGCTCTTCCCTGGTACCTAGATTTGGAGAAGCTTCGAATCTTATGCAGTGGCCTGCCCTTTTCTAGGTATTATATAATACTGCTTTCATGTTCGCCAAGAAGGAGGAATGGAAAAAGGCTGAAGAACATTTAGCACTGGCTATGAGCATGAAGTCTGAACCAAGACATTCCAAAATTGACAAGGCCATGGAATGTGTTTGGGTGAGTGTATTGGTGAAGCAGGATGGTGAGATTTCATCGGATTTTTATTTGTTTCAGAGGACGTGCAGATTGAGAAACCATAAAGGGGTGGAGGGTGGGGGGGCTTTTACTTCCTCCGAGCTCTGAGTAACACTGACCTTAGGGTATAGTTCCACGCAGGATCCAAGGCCTGTTGTACGGGTCAGCAGACCCCTGCCTCACGCCGCCCTCCAAGTGGGGCTCCCAGGGCCGCATGGGGAAGCTGGAGGCTGAAAGCTGGAGTCAAGCACACAAGGGCAGATGCTGTGCCTGCTTGCTCGCCACTGAGTCCTTGAAGCCTGGCGCAGTGCCAGGCACATGCTGGCTCTCAACAAAAATGCATTGATGATATGAATGAATGGTGAAAATCATCCACAGTTTGAGCACATCTAGGATGAAGCTAGTTTCCAGCTATTTAAAGCACTGGAAGCAAGGGGGCTCTGGTAGTCTCCACATGCCTGTCCACGCCAGCAGACCCAGTCCCAAGGGAGCACTGTCCCGGGCCGTGCTGGAGTCCTGGACCCCCCGTGGTGTGGTGCCTCCTGCGCTGTGAGTGACAGCCCCACCCAAGCCACCCAGAGCGGAGAGGGGCAGCTCCCCTAGGAAAAGAGGCTGCTGGGCAAATAACACCGACAGCTGTCCAGCCAGCCTCTCCGTGTAAGGGCTTATTGAAAACAACTGTGCCTACCTTAAACACCCAGAAATGATAACAGGTTCAGTTCTGACACATTTAGAAAGAGTGCTCTCGCATGGCCGTCTCCATGGATCCTTACATCCATTCAGAGAGGGATGCAGGACAGCATCCTCATCCCCACTTCCCAGGTAAGGAAGTCCTATGCTCTGTGTTGTAGAAAGAGAAGCTGTATGAGCCAGTGGTGATCCCGGTGGGCCGGCTGTTTCGGCCCAACGAGAGGCAAGTGGCCCAGCTGGCCAAGAAGGATTACCTAGGCAAGGCCACGGTGAGTGGGCGCCGCCAGCTTCCTCCGAGGCTCGGCAGTGTGGGCCACGCAGAGCACGGTGGAGGGACTCTCGGGAAAGGGGCGCCCCCCTTCCCTGTGGTTCTGCACTGGGATGGCAGCGCCAGCCGGCAGACAGTGTGGGCATCTTGCTAACAGATGGGCAAAGGCGCTGTGCACCATCGGTGGAGTGGCGGGCACAGCCGCCTTCCAAGGTGGGCAGACCCTTGTGTTGCACTTTGCCCAAGCTCCCCTCGCCCCTCCCTTCCAGCCTGGCCCTGGGCTGGAACACAGGCTTTCCCAGGAAACCGAGCAGCATGTCCCCCTCTTGGCTGGACGCCCCGGAGGCCCCGCTGCCACATCCCATGATAAGACTCCTTTTTACCCTGGACTTCTTCTTGATCCAGATCCTTTCAGAAGTGATCCAAAATGAGTCAACAGTCCCATTCCCAGCCCCCGTCCCAACCCGCACTTGATCTGGACACATCTGTGGTGGGCTGACGTTGCCTACTGACTGGGTGGCTGGCTCTGGCACAGTAATGGAGTTCAAGAGAGGCTGGGTCATGGAAACGCCCAAGGTCTATCAGTAGGCAAATAGAGAAATAAATGTGACATAGCCGTGAAAAGGAATGAGGTACCCACACAAGTGATAACACGGATGAGCCCGGAAAGCATGATGCTATGTGAGAGAAGCCAGACACAAAGCCACATGCTATAGAACCCCATTTCTGTGAAGTATCTAGAATAGGTATGCGCACAAATAGAAAGCATGCTGGTGATCACCAGGCGCTGGGAGTGGAAGGATGTGGACTAACTGCTTAACATGTGTGGCTTTCCCTTTTGGGGTGATGAACATATTTCTTTGCTGTGCAGCATTGCAAATGTTCTAAATACCACTGCACTGTTCACTTTGAAAAGGGTGAATTTTTATACTATGTGAATTTCACCTCAGTATAAAAAGACAGGGTGGGTGGGTATTAGTTTCTCCAGTTGCTGGAACTTTGACCCAGAGGTCAGCCATCCCATCAGGAGGCGAGAGAGGTGGGAATCTTGGGGAAAGCTACAGAAGAATGGGAAAATGGTGCTGGCAGGACGCTCACACACTCCTCCCTCGATTTTAGGTCGTGGCATCCGTGGTGGATCAGGACAGTTTCTCGGGATTTGCCCCTCTGCAGCCGCAGGTGAGCGAGCCGGCCCTTCTCCATGAGTGCAGGTCTCCAGGGGTCTGTGGGAAGCATCCAGCGGGGGATATATCTGTGCTGAGCTGCGTCATTTTAAGGGCTCCTTGGACCAGCTGTCCATGCTGCTGAGGGCGTTTGCCTGGCCAGTCATGGTCACAGGTGCCGGGACTTAGGTAGGAGAGTAAGGCAAGTGTAGGCTTCCCGTTCAGGTCCTCTGCTTCTCCCAAGTCCTTCTGCTTCCCCCGCAAATGCCAGTATTCACTTCTCGAGGTTCTTAGAGAGCTTCTGTTGATCATCTCTCCTGAAGCCCTGACCATTCTCTCAGAAAATTATAACACAAGTCACTGGAGACTTTGTAGCAATGCCTCCTCTCAGACACGGGCTAGCGGGGACTCCCATGGGGCCCAGGGCCGGAGGCTGTGGGCAGGAGATTCCCTTGGGAACACAGGCTGGGTGCCCAGAGCAGCCCCTTTTTCTGCCCAAGCTGAGCTCAGAGAGATGATTCCAGATGGCCTGGATGACAGTGGGTCTGGAACCGCAAAGGCAGAGCTTCCTCGTGAAGGGAGGAGGGTTGGGCAGGCTGGGGAGGTCTGAGCTCTGCCGCAGTAGGACTGTGATGGGCAGGAGAGCTGGGCAGTGCTGGCAGAGGGAGGGATTTCTGCACTCCAGTCTGCACGCATGGGTCACCCCAGAGAGCGGCTCTGACAGCCCTCTGGGGTCAGAGTGACAACTGCTGACCTGGAATGTGACCAACATGGGGGCTCTGGAGGGCGAGATGAGTGAAGGAGGACAGAGAGAGTCAAGATTCTTTAATCTCTTTTTCACAATAAAGTTGAAGAAAGCCTGTTGGAGGTCCTCTGGGCTTCAGAGAAGCCAGAGGACCTCCAAGTGGGGGTAGAAGCCCAGATAACTGGACTCCATGAAATTCAGCACAGAACAGGAAACACATTGAAAGGAGATTCTTGCCTGGTCAGTGGGTTTTGAGTTGATTTTAAATACCCACAAGGGTCTTATGATAGAGCAGACATTAATTATAGAACAGAACTTTTGGAAACTGTCCTAGGAAAGGGATAGATCAGGGTCAGAAGCACCCTTGTGATGCCATGTTGCTCTGTGACAGCTAGACTTTGCCAGAAACCAGGTCTGGCTCAGATGGATTTTTGTGCTGGTAAACCTGCACCTGGCGAGCTGGTGGGAGGTGTTATTTCCCAGTGTCTAGTCAGGGCGCCCTGGGCCCTCTCCCCAGACAGTGCTCGGATGGAGCCAGAAATGCACTCTTTGATTTTCTGGTCTGGGGAAAGGCTCAAACTACCATTAACGATCTGTTCTCCCCACTGTCCCCTTCCCTTCTTGTCCTTTCTTCTTCGTTTCTTCGGAATGTTCAATAGGCAGCTGAGCCTCCACCCAGGCCCAAAACCCCAGAGATCTTCAGGTAAGTCAGACTGAGATCAGCGTGCAGCATATCCACGCTCCCAGCCTGAGCTGACGGCAGTGAAGGGGGTGAAGAAGCCGGGGTCAGGGTCTAAGTCTCGTGGAATTTAGCCTAGCAGGGTGGCTCCTTGTGTTTCCGGTGTTGGAATGGAATGATACAGGGAGGACAGGAGTCTCAACTGTGTGGGACTGACTGTGGGTGGGGGCCTGACTCCAGCTGCGTGGTGTCCCTGTGTCCCCCCCGTCTCCCATACAGTGCAGGGAGCTGCTGGGGTGCAGCAGTGTCCTACGGGACATAGCGCCCGGGGGCCAGAACACTCACCCAGCTTCATGCAGCCCCTTCAAAAGAGGGGCGGCCGGAGCTCTCTGGAGTTGGGAGAGCAGAGTGGGAAGCTGGAACATCCTTTCCTGTTCCTGTTGGCACATGCTTTCTGAAGAAATAAGAGGAAGGACTCAAGAAAAGAAGTCATTCTTCCATAAGATGAGAAGCCAAGAATGACATAATCGGCAGCTTTCGCAACAATTCCCTCTAAGCCAGGAAGTAAGCCTAGCGTCCCCCAGTAAAGAAGGTTTAACAAAGTAGCAAAGCAACTATATAAAAATGATGGGGCTGGATTAGCTCATTCCTAAACTCTGTCCCCTGGAGGAGTCTGTAGCCTCTATAGGGAGGCACTGTTTGGAAACAAAAAGAAGGGTGGAGGGGAAGTAAGAGGGGGACTGAGAGGGAAGCGGCCAGCTTCCCCCACGGGGAGGGGAGGCAGCATGAACCCGGGGACATCAGGCAGCCCTGGAGCCCGCCTCTCAGTCACATGTTCCAAAGTGGCACCAACTGGACGCCCTAGAACCTTGAGGAGCAAAGTTAGTCTTGAGGAAATGGTAGCGGGGAAATGACATTGCATCACACACAGCAAGGCAGCCGCAGAACCGCCGTATGTCCCCCCAGGTTCTCGCAGCTCAGCCTTCCTGTTCCGCCCCCCCTGCCCTGGGCTCCTGGCCCACCGTCCAGGATGGCTGCTGCCTCCCCATCCCCGCCTCGCCTTCCCACCCTCGCCGCAGCGCAGCCCTGGGAGCTGGCCACGCAGACCCCGGCAACTTCCTCATCGGGAGCAGGGGAGGGCAAAGAGGGCAAGGCTCGGCCTCACCTAGCGTCCTCTCGCTTTGGGTCTTGTTCTCAGCCCCCTGCGCGAACAGTTCTGGAGCACATGCGCAGGCGTTTTCTGCCTGGTGCTCTGGGCAGCCGGGCAGGCAAGCACCCTGCTCGGGCACACAGGCGCTTAGATGCAGAGTTAGAGGGTGCCCAGCGCGTCTCCAGGCTCCACGCCCGTTGCTGGCTGCCCCACGGCGCCACGGCGGGCGGCCCAGGCTGGAGAGTGGCGGGGTCTCGCGTCTGCTCCCCGCAGGGCCCTGGAAGGGGAAGCTCACCGTGTGCTCTTTGGATTTGTGCCGGAAACACCAGAGGAGCTCCAGGTCATGCCCGGGAACATCGTTTTTGTCTTGAAGAAGGGCAACGATAACTGGGCTACCGTCATGTTCAACGGGCAGGTATTCAGAGGGGCAGCCCCCCCGGCAGCAAGGGGCAGGGCTCGCTGGGGAGCGGCACCCGCCGCCTTGGCGCAGGCCGGCTCCTGCTTCCGTGCGCCGGGGCCTCCCCGTGTCCCTGGGCTCTGCGGGGTGGGTACCGATGAGCGCTGACTTATTCTCTCCCTTTGGGTTCTGTGACGGTACATTGCAGAAGGGGCTGGTTCCCTGCAACTACCTTGAACCGGTCGAACTGCGGATCCATCCTCAGCAGCAGCCCCAGGTAACGTCATGCCGGGCCTGACACCCTGTCCCCCCCCAGCCATTGCCAGACCTCTCCACAGAGGGGAGAACAGCAGGCTGAAAAGGTGTTACCACTACCACCATAGAAGACGCGCCAGGCCTGAGCCCGCCTTGGGCTCGGCTGCACCTGGGGGTGAAGGGAAAAACTCAGGCGTGGTGAGGGGAAGCGTCCGCAGGACCTCCTGCACCCACCCACTGTGTTTCCTCCTGGTCAGGGACTTGGGACCCAGAGGCTATAGTATAGCACATCAAGGCTAGGTCTTCCCAGAAATGTCCTTTTCACCGGGAAGAACAGTGTGCTGGCTGGTGCAATGCCATTAAAAAGAAGAGGGAGCTGCTTTAAAGCACTGAATGAGGGTAGGCTTCGCCAGCCCCTGCTTCTGAAGCTGTGACCACCCCCTCCGGAGCCCCTCTGCCAGGCCTGGGGAGGGGTCCTTGCTAGATCTGAGCGGCCGTGTGGATGGCAGCAGAACCTGTCTTTCAACCCGATGTCCTCTGTGTGTTTGGCCCCCTCCCTGTCAGGGTTGCTGTATCCAGATGACTTGAAAAGTGTTAAATGTCACACAAATGAGAAATGGAACTGTTCCTTTGAAGGGGCAAGGAGTGGCGTGAGAGGGGAGCTCGGGGTCCTACCCCACCCCTGTGGATTTCCAGTATGGCTGGAAGGGGTGACTAGGGAGCAAGGGCCTTTTAGGTGGGGTTCCAATTCTTACTTCTGCTGTGATTTGTTTCTGCCAGGCCAGCCCTGCCTCCCGTCAACCCACACTTCCCTTTATCTCCCCTGCATGCCACCACCACCACTCCGACTTGTAGGGAGTCATGTGCGCCTGGCTCCTTTCCTTCGGGGTCTGCAAGGGGCTCTCCCTCCTGCCACCTCACCCCTGCCTCCGCACTTTGCATGAAGGTTCTCACCACCTCTTCCTGTCCCCTCCAGGAGGAACCGTCCCTGGAGTCTGGTATCCCAGCTCCTCCCAGTTCCAATGCTCCTGGGAGACCCCCGCTGTTGCCAGGTGAGTGTCTCTGGAGTAGTGGCCAAGGCCTGGGCACAGGAAGGCTCCGGGCTGCTTCCTGACAGAGTTGCCTCCCAGTCTTCCAGGAAATTCTGGCTTTTCCTCCTCCCAGCACACCACTGGATTTATGACCACACAGCCCCTGAATGCCCTCTCGCCTGCACCACCCCCACGCCAAACGTAGGAAACACACGCCTTTTCTCCCAGCCTGTTTGAGGGCACTCATGGGTTGGAGTAAATGGAGCTGGTTTCTGGGGGCAGTGAGAGTCCCCACTCAAGGGGCCACCAAACCCCTCAGCCCTTAAGTACCAACACCATGTTCCAGGAGGAAAGGTCGAAGTAATTGCATGTGCTTACCTGAGAGGGAGATGGAGTGGCTATTTTCAAATATCTGAGGAGCTCTATCTGTAAAAGAAACTGCTCTGCAGAACCCCAAGGGGTGGGCAAAGAACCCAGGGGAAGATGTGAAAGAGAGACTCTCCCAGCGCTGGAAAAGGCTTCCTTGGGAAGTGGTGGGCTTTTCGCACAAATGCAGGTTAAGCAGAGTCTGAATATGTGCTTGTAGAGACGCACTGAACAGGTGGTCTGGGCATCAGTGATCGTCACACCCACCCAGTTGTCTGAACCACTGGGGTGCTTCCCATCCTCATGTTTGTTTGTTTTTTAATGTCAAGCCTCCAGAAAAGCCGGATGTACATCACAATAAACAACCAGAATATACCATTTACCTAAATTCACCCATTGCTAACATTTCGCGCCATGTATTTGCCTGCTGAGCTACTTGGAAGGAAGTCACAAACTCACGACACTTCACGATACACTTCAGCAAGTGTCTCCTAAGAACAAGGATGTTCTTCCGCATGACCACAATGCAACTCTCATATCTAGGACATTTAAAGTTAATATGATATAGAATGTGTATTTCATATTCAAATTTCCCTACTTGTCTCCCAAAACATCCTTGATAGTTTTTTTGTTTTTGTTTCTATCTTTTTTTGTCTGGGTCCCTCAAAGGCCACATATTAGCCTAGGAAGATTGTAAGGATACAGATTTCTAGGCCTTTGATTCTGATATTTTAGTATTGGTATTGGGCTTAGGAATCTGAATTTCTAGAAAAACTTCCCAGTGAGTCTGATGATTAGCTGAGTTTGAGATCAGTGGTCTTTTTGATAATGTGCCCCTATAGAGTGAATATCTTTATGCATATGTCTCTTATAGAAATTATATGCATATTTCTGTATTGATATATTATGCACATTAGAAAACATACAAAAAAAAGGATAAGGTGAAAATAAGCGGTTCTAATATTTTTTCTTGTGGGTCCTGGGTCATCTCACACACCCTGCTTTTCATTGCTTCAAAACCCACTAGTTTGACTTTTGGGATTCCCTCGAGCCCCGTGGGTTGGTGAGGATGTGAGGACCTGTATGCTCCAGGACAGCACAGAGTGGGTTTGTGTTCCTGGCTTTGCCCTTCACATTTCTCCAGAGAGAGATTTCTCCCACAGTTTATTAAGGTTAATAATCACCCCTGAGATTGAAGGGTAAGAAGTTGGGTGTCCCATGCTAAAAGGTTTCATTCTGTGTATGGTGGGGCCTGGCCAAGAGTGTTCATTCATCGTCTTTTGTTTTACTTCTTACCTTCCCTGTTTAGGTCAGAAGGAAAAAGAAGAGCTCAAGGTAACATTTTTCCTGGTACTAATTGAAGTGGTAGAGAATGGAAGGACTTAGGCTGCCTACCATGGGCATGTCTCCATGGTTTATAGCAACAGTCCCAAAGGAAGAGTAGACCAGTTGCCACTGTACACGCAGCCCGTGGGCTAGGGACCCCTTACCACCCCCCACACTCCCATGCACACATTTCCTACTGGCCCATAGCTGGTGGGCCAGATCTCGTGCAGTCGGAATTCCTATCCAAGCAAGACTTGGGCTGTAGGACCTCTGAAAGCCCGTCACGTTACTGTGACACCCGTTACCTACTGGCCTCTCCCCACTGCATAGCCCACCTACTGTGAGCCAGGGTGTTGCACAGCAGAAAGCTCAGGCACTCATGAGTTCCCATGGCTTCCTCTCTCCTCAGAACATAAAGCTCACTGTTCCCATGCCCTACACACTCAAGGTGCACTACAAGTACACGGTGGTCATTGAAGTTCAGCCTGGGCTCCCCTACGGCCAGATCCGGGACATGGTGGCTAAGAAACTGGAGCTCCCGCCGGAACACACCAAGCTGAGGTGAAGCCCACATAGGTGGCGATTAGGGGTGCAGCCGGGAACCTGGTGCTGGCCTGGAGGACGGTTTTGCACTAATGTCTCTGACTTGGTTCTTAACTCATTTTCCCCGCCCAGCTATCGGCCTCGGGACAACAATGAGCTGGTGCTGCTTTCAGAAGAGAGCATGAAGGATGCCTGGAGCCAAGTGAAAAGCTACTGCCTGACTCTGTGGTGTGAGAACACAGTGGTGAGTGCTGTGAGCCCAGGGGCGGAGGGCCACGGTCTCAACAATTCATCGTTTATCCAGCACTTTCTGAGCCTGGCACTGAGCTTGGCGTTGGGGATATGGATGGTGACAAGCCACAGCTCTGCATCCTAGCCCAGGTTGCAGCCAGGAGGTTTCCCACAAGAGAAAAGCAGGCCCTGAACACAGAAAGCCTCGGAGTCCCTTCCATCTGCTCCACACCTAATTGTTTCAGATCCGTCAGGATCAAGCAAGGCTGGGGTGAAGCCACAGCTTGAGGCTGAGCTCAGCGCCACTCTCCACTTTGAGTTTCCTTGGGGAGGAACACTTGGCATGGGGGAAAATGAGCATTAATTTCCAAAGAGATGATTTGGATTAACACCTCCTAATAGCTATCGAGAACTTCCCATGTGCCAGATAACTGTGCTCAGTGGATGCTGTGTATTAACTGTTATAATCCCCACAACTCTGTGAAGCAGGTATTGTTGGCCCATTTTATAATTTAGGTAAAGGGAAGTCAACTTGGCCAGGATTTCCCTGCTGGTCAGTAGTGGAGCCAGGCAGGCATTTTGACTTCAGAACCTGCTTATATTCTTGACAATCTCGCTGTCCTGACTGTTCGAGGGCACGTTATCTATAGGCCCTGAGGTCTAGAAAAGGGTTAACTGACTTTCCAGCAATAAAGGCAGTCAGAAGCAAAGTCAGAGGCTAGAAGTAGTAGCTACAAGTTAACACTCTTGAACTTTGTCCCTTAGTCTCTAGGGGACAAGTTGCCCTTTCTTTTTGATGGTGTTAGTTCCTTCCCTGAATCATGGGCGCTGAAAACCATCCATCTGCTTTCTACCAACATACTCTTATGTTTGCCTTTGATGTAGTTTCATCTAAGTGGATCATACAGTATACAACACACACACGTGTGTGTTGTACTGGTGTGTTTCTTTTGATTGCTAAATGTCATTCCATTGTATGGACACCACAATTTGCTTATTCACTCACCTGTTGGTAGACATTTAGGCCATTTCCAGTGTTTGTCTAGTAACATTTATTCTTCAAGAAACATGTGCTGAGCACTTTCTGCTCTCTAGATAGGCACTGGAGATATAAAAACTAATAAGGCACAGGCCGTTCTAGCAGGGAGGATAAGGGCAAACAAAGGCTTACAAAGCATGTGTTAAGTAAACTGATGGAGATGCACAAATGCTGTGCTCTGAGCACATGCGAGCATATCTCACCCACAATGCTAGACAAAAGTGGGACAAATCAGAGAAAATGATGCTGAAACTGTCTTGAAACTTAGATTGAAAATGGTAAATACAGCGGAGCAAGGAGGAGGAGGAGGTTAGGGTGCATTGTATGGATGCAGAAAACAAGTTAGACTGTAGGAGTCAGCACAGTGGGTGAAGGGGCCTGGTGTTACTGGACACAACGGGAGGAGGTGGGGGCAAGGTTGGAAAGGCAGCAGGGCCAGATCGTGAAAGGCCTGTGCACTGCTGACTAGGAGGATGCTGTGAGCAGGGGAGAAAATAGGTCTTGCTTTGGAGTGATGCGGCATGAGCATGAGCAAGGCAGGGAGCTCAGCTGGGCTGGCAGTGGGCTTTCTCTGAGACATCCGCTCCCCACCCATGGTCCTGAGGCTGGGGAGTCCTGAGGCAGAGGTGGTGAGACTGCCATCTCCATTGACCACGCTGGTGTTGACTGGACGCCCCAGGACAGCCTCAGTCTCTCTCTCCTCAGTGGTTTCCTGCTTTAGCACTTTTAGTCTGTGCCATCTGCACTTACATCATTCTAGGGGCTATAACATTAAATATCTCTTATGTGACTCTTTTAAAGAGCCACTATTTTCCACCTACAAGTGAATTTTAAGGTCATGGAAATGACCACAGCGGACAAACTATTCCAGACCATGTAGGTCTTGGGTCCACAATAGAAGGTAGTCCTTCTTCCAAACCCTCGTCCCACAGCTGAGCAGGGGCTTCTTGCTAAGCTAGGGAAGGGTCTCTTTGGTAGATTGTCACTCAAATCAAAGACAAATGTCTGCTGGAAAAAAAAAAGTGGGAGAGGAAGAATTAAAGCGGATGGGCCTGGAAGAAATAAATACCTCTAGTAAATAAACCCCAGGTTAGTGGGATCTGAGTCAGAGTTGCCTTCAGGAAGCAGGGCCGCCTTGGTGCCTCCGGCTAATAGGAGAGTCCCCAGTACAATTCGGTTAGAGTACTAGTGGCAGGGCTCCCTTGGAAGTTTCAAGGGTCCCTCCCAGTTTTCCAACTGTCTACCTTTAAACTAATCCCTTCCCTACTGTCTTGAAAGGATTCTGCCTAGGAGTTCTGCTGTAAGTGTGAATTACTTCATGTAAAAGATTTTTGTTTTTACTGTTTTTAATTATTGCTAATCTTCATCCTCGGAAGAGAGCTTTGATCTATTTGGCAGCTATCAGGGGCTAACCCTCCCCATAATCCCAACACAGTGTTTTTGGAACTCAATCCAGCCTTAGAGGTCATTGTTGAACTCTATCACTGTCTCTTACTCTTGGAGGCAGTAAGTCCGGATGTTCTCATTCACTTACTAGAAGGAAAATGACATAACATTATCTATGCAAGAACACTTTATCATCAACTAAGTTTGAATATTTACATATATTTAGACTAGTACAGAGTTACAGAGTGAGTGTTCAGTAATTGTCAACCATTACTCTATGTATCTCATTTCATTCTTCTAGCCTCAGTTTTAGGTGAGGAAACTGAGGTTCTGAGAGGTTACACTGCTTGTTCAGGGACGCACAGCTGGTAAGCAGTGGAGCTGTGATACAATGTAGGCTTTTGGACTCCTTAGGGCCATTTCCACCTTACCATACTGCCTTTTAATAAAGAGGATCTGCCAAGGTTGGAACAAACAGCATTAGAACCCTGGAACCTTTACCATTTAGTACATTTAGCCTAGCAGGGTTTCTAATGTTGATTTGCTAAATCCCATGAATCACTTCTCCAGGAACTGTATTCTTCTTCAACATTTGTGGGTCAAAGTGACCATAAGGTGACTACAATGTGTAGTTACACTTGTAAGATAAGTAAAGCCTTTTTCATGGCTTTAGATAGTATGGCATTGTGCAGTGGTTCTCAAACTTCAGCAAGTATCAGAATCACCAAGAGGGCTTGTTGAAACACAGATTGCTGGACCTCATCTGCACAGAGTTCATCATTTAATAGGTTGGGCTACAGACAGAAATTTGCATTTCATATAAGGTCCCTAGCGTGGTGCTGGGGAAAGGGTGTTGGATTCAGAGTTTGAACCCCAGGTTTGACTTTGGGTTTTATCACTTACGTGTGATTCAACCTGTTTCTCCATCTGAAAAGAAGTAACAGTAGTACCTATTCTGCCATTTTCAGGATTACTCTAAGTCTTCAGTAAGATTTTAAGAGCATATATGGTCTTACAGACCTTTTGGTTTCATTTATCAACCACCCAGCTTTTATAAAGTCCGTGTTAGGTGTTATGCTAGGCACTGATCACAATTTATATCCCAGGTGCTCCCCTGACATTTCACTGATTGCTTTAGTGATGTTCAATGCTCACTGGCCAGGAATGTAGGAAAACTAACAGGCCCTTTGTTATTTCAGGGTGACCAAGGCTTTCCAGATGAACCCAAGGGAAGTGAAAAATCTGATGCTAATAACCAGACACCAGAACCTCAGCTTGAGGAAGGGAGCGAAGTGGTTGCACTCTTTAGCTATGAGGCTACCCAACCAGAAGACCTGGAGTTCCTAGAAGGGGATGTAATCCTGGTAATATCAATGGGTAAGTGCTCCTCCTGGATTATAGAAACTGTTCTACACACTGGCAAATATAAATTCAATGACAGAGAAAAAAACATCAACTGCCTACAAACCAAACTTTGGCCAGTGGTTTCAATCTCCTCCTGAACTTTCAGCTGGAGGGGGCAACACTGAGTTCTCAGCCTTTCCATCTGTTGCTCTCATGTGCAGGGAAACTACTAATGGCAGACTGAGATACCACATTTTGATTACCAAAGATGGCTTTTTTGGAAGTCATGGATTCTCATTGCCAGAGTTATTAATGAATTGGAGGGTGGCTGGAACCATTTTGCCTTTGCACCAAGCTATATGACACTACCTTCTGCAAGCTATTGTTCTTTGAATTGATTTACTTTTTTAAAATAAGGAGGTATATTTTGCTTTAAAAGCAGCTATTCAGAATGGCTGTCTCTGGTGACTTTCCTGATTGTTAGGAATCAAACACATTAGAAACGGAAATAGTAGAGTTTTTTAGTCCTCCTCAAACTTCAGTATGCCCAAACATCCTCTGGAGGATTTGCTAAATCAAATTCTTGGCCCATCTCCCCAAAATTCTGATTCAGATTTGGGGTGGAGCCTAAAAGTTTGCACTAACAAGCTTCCAGGTGACACCGGTCTAGTGACCATACTGAGAAGCACTGTACAAACACTTGCTTTGACACAGTTGTACTTCTCTACCTAGAAACAAATGAGTCCCATCAAGAACTGGGCTCATATGACTGAAATGTGCATAAGCAATGCAAAGTGGTGGAAAGAGAATACTATTATCAGTTCTGAGAATCCAAAAGATTACAAAATTCGAGCAGAAGGTATTAAAGTTAATGGAGTAGAGAATGAGAACACAAGTGTGTGGCAAATAACCCAAAACAGGAATAATGAAATAAAGAAGCAGGGTTGCACAGTCAGTGCCCATCTTCCAAGTAGGGAGAATGGAAACTCATTGCTAAGAATTGGGCTTAGTAACTCCCAGAGCAATTTTTCTGTCAGTATCAACCAACCATCTAAACTGCCCAGTTATTTTGGGGGGTAAGGATGAGATAAAAATGAGAGAACACACAGAAGAATCCCCTGGGTAGATATTTCAGACATGGTGTCCTCCTTACCGTGATACGTACAGAGAAGTCTAAGGTCAGTTAATTCAGGAAGCACCTGTGTAGTATTTTGAAACTTTATCCTAACACTTAAATAGAAAACATAATTGAACATAAATATTGAGTGGGTCAAGGGTGTGAGTTCACTTGTATTAAGTGGTCATGAGACAGTTTCATTCAGAAAGTTTCTCAAGCTTTAATGTGAATCACTAGGGAATCTTGTTATAAACTATTCTGACTCAGGCAGAGTTTGCATTTTTAATATGCTCCCAGGAGCCAGGACGAACAAGTACTTCTGGTCCATGACTTACATTGGAAATAGGAAGGATCAAAACAGTGGTTTGCAATTAAAACTACCTGAGGAAACTTCAGAAATTCAGATAACAGCCACACCCCACACTAATTAGAGCAGAGAGTCAAGGGACAGGATCAAAGCCCCAGTGCTCTAACGTGCCCTCTGTAGTTTTACTCACAAAGGTGAACTTGGGAACTGGTTGCATGGTCTGGTAGACGAACTCTGGAGTAGGTCATACCTAAGTTGGTATTTACTGGCAAGGATGACCAGGAACAAGCCATTAATCTCTCTGGGTCTCCTTTTCCTTAGTAAAATGGGGCTCAATTGAGTTATTACAAAGTCTGAGTATATACACACATCCTAGAACAGTGCGTGCATTTTACTAAAGGATCAAAACAGGAGCTATGAAAACCCCTGTATTTTACATAGATTAACTCCATCACTAGCTCCAAGACGCAATTTTTAAATCATTCACTAGTGAATGTTTATATATTCAACCAACAGCATATCCCTTTCCTGTAATCAAAAAGATTCCCAACAGAGCTCAGATAAAACTGTTTTAAAAAAATGTATCTAACGCCATCACCATTCACTGCCTCTCATTTTATTTCTCTGGCAACTTTTTGAAGAAACCTAATAAATTTTGCCACTTTACTTCTCCAGTATTGTGTCTAAGACAGAAACCAGTAACAAGATGGCTAAGTACTATGTTCACACATACTTCAAACCACTTTCCAATACTGACTTTTCCCGGCTAGCACAATTGTGGGGTGGAGGACTGACAAAAGATGTGTGTGGAATATCCGGGTATCATTTTCCTATACTGGTTTTAGACATCAATGTATACTTTTCCTTTTATCAGTAAATGAAGACTGGCTGGAAGGGGAGTGCAAAGGGAAGATTGGCATTTTCCCCAAAGCTTTTGTTGAACAACGTGCAACTACTGCCTTGGAAAGCAATCCTAGAGGACTCTAAGGCTGTTTCACAAACCACAAAGTTGAAGGAAAGGAGGTACTACCTTTGAAAGATGTAGCATGCCTCTATTGTAGGGAGACATTGTAAGAGTGAACTAATCTTCCTGTTAAAAGGCAATGTCAGACAATGGTGTGAGAATTAAGGAGGATGATTACGCTAGGGGTGGGACTGGGTAAGGGGGATGGTCGGCAGTGTATGGAAGGATATGAAGGGCGCCGATGTTTCTTGCTCTGAGTGCTAGCTGTCCAGATGTGTTCACTTTGTGAAATTCACTTAGTTGTATACTTACTGATGGTGCACTTGCCTGTATGTGTGATGCCTTAATAAAAAACTTGAAAACCAAGACATCCGGAGTGTGGGCCCAAGGCCTAAGTGTAAATATTCCTATTCCTGTCCCATTACTGTTGCAGACTCCTAGGACCTGAAGTAACCATACTAGTAAGTCAGAGGGCATACACACTCAAAATTAATTTTTTTTTTTTGGTTTAAAGTCTTACTGCTTAAACAGACTCTCGACTGAGTTAGGTACCCATGGAATACTGCTTTCAAGTCCATAGAGATTTAAAATACTAAAATTACATTCCTTTGTCTTCTCCAAGAAACATTTGTTGAATTTAATACTGAATATATGCCACAAACACTTAAGTGATGAAAAGAAGCCTTGTTTAGGAAGCCAGCTCGTTTAGGAAGCCAGCTCACTAGTAATATACTGTTAGTTAACATTTCATAGTATGTACATACTAATATATATGATAGAATGCTATGGTTGTATTTTGTTTATCATTTAACTGAGTGGCCTGATTTTTCAGGGTTAACTTGGGTGAAGGATTCCATAAATACTAGATCTTAGGACCTGGCCTTAATTACCCTCCCTTCCTTACTGTAGAGTACGTATGGCTTAGTTAACAATTTTTCAAGCGTGTAGGTGCCTGTGAAAAGCAGAGTTAAGAAATGAAGTGTAGATGGAATCAACACCTAGGGAAGGACGGTAGGTCAAGGTAGACTTACCCAGACTGGTAAGCTATGGCACTGGCCTCTAGCACACTGCTGAAGGCCCAGCGGGCTCCCACTGAAAATACTTCAACAAGTGTAACCCCAAGCTAAGCACACTATTTAGTGTTACTGCTCATCAGACAATGAATGCTACAGGCGAAGAAGATAAACTACCTCTGAATTGCCTTGTTAACAGTGACAACAGGGGTGAAAATGGTGGGTTGTTAACTCCTTTGCATGAGCCATTCTTTAATTATTAAATAAAATTATTTCCTTCTACCCATATCTTTCCACCATAATAATGCACATTGTGCATTAAAAGCAAAAATGATCCTGAAGCGTATTTGATTTCTGACCATCTTTGCCTTCCCCTAGATAATTTGTGAATACTTTAAACTCTTGTTCTTTAAGCTGGATTTTCTTTTAGGAGAGAAAAGAAAGAATACACACAGATCTGGTTGGAGAGAACATGGTTTAATTAAAGGCAAAGCTGATTTCAGCAGCTGCAGGTCTTGCACAGACAGACCAAAACAGAACAAAACAAAACAAACACAAAATAAAGCTTACTACACAAAACCAGCTTCAGATGAAGATTCTCCTCTCCCTCTTCCTTGCTCCACACTGAGGATGGTAAGGCGAGGAACCTTGCCCCAAGAGTCAGAAAACATTCCAAACACCAAATTCTCATGCAAAAACGGGGCTGCAGATGGGACCTGAGTGCTACTGGGAGTGAGATGGTGAACCTGGTTAGCTTTTCTAGGGTGCAAGAATCAGTGACAGTTCAAACACTGGAATGTTGCAGCTGCCTGAATGCAGAGCTCAAACACAGTAAGTGGGTAAAGGCAGCAGGGAAGGAGGCTTGGAAGGGAGGGAGTGGGAGAAAGGCAGATGAGGGAAGGGGCTGGAGAGGAGCACAAAGGGTTTTATACTGCCATTGGGTCAGGGGGACTTCACCCTTTTAGACCTTTCAAAACAAAACAAAACAAAACCCCAAATACCATGTCAAATTAAAAAGCAATAACATAAGCCTACAGGGGCTCCAACTACTCTCTCTAAAGAGCAATGAGCATTGAACTCACCCCTTTTCTTTGCTGGGGTTGCCCAGACTCCAGTGACAACTGGGCTCTTGGATGTGCTTTGCTCTGCAGCTGTTTTCCAGTTCATTACGTCCCACACTAACTCCAAGCACACATACACCACCCACCCCCAGGAGGGTAAATGGGCATGTGCCCACACACCCACTCACACACACACACAAGGAGAGACCTCCCAGAAAACAAACCCTCCCACTAGCACAGCAATTGGACATTTAGATTGTTTCCATAATTTCCCCTTAAAATATTACTTTTCCAGGAAATGGCTAACAGAAATGCTGTCCTTCTGTTTCTACACAAGACAGTTTCAGTCCTCTTTCTTTCTAATAAATATCAAATAAAAGTTTATTTTCCTTTCTTTCGCCTTTTCCAGAATGGACTTCGTTGATTTTCTTCTGTGCGGGATGCACGTGTGTCCGTGTTGCCTTGAATTTCACTCTGAAAGTGGAGGCTGGGGGATGGCGGCTGGGCGGAGGCCTGGCCCCTCCGTGGGCTTGCAGGTGCCACTGCTTCCTTCCGCCTCAGACAATCTTTGGGCCCCACTGCCGGACCCCATTCCGTTGCTTTGTGGTGAGATGTCGTACACATGAGGAATGAAAACAATTACTAGCATACAGCAAAGGACAGAGGAGGGATGGAGGGAGGGACAGGGGGAGGGGGGTGGTAAGCAGGATGGGGGCACAAAAACCAACCAAACAAAAATTAACCACACTGAAAGCTTCTACCTATTAGAACGTGTCAGGCTGTGAACGGACTAGCCTGCCTTCTGTGAGACTGCCCGCTATGCTACTGTAAAACGTACAGGAATCAAAAACGTTCATTTAAAATCCTACAGCAGTCATCTACTAGTCCAGCCCAGCACCACCACCCACACTGCATCCTTGGTTGGGGGGCTCGAGCACCTACAGAGTGAAGGGCATTTCCTGCTGGAGTCTCCAGGCCGGAGGAGGGCCTACCAGAACCTTCTTGGCAATGCCAAGTCGAGGCCTTGCACTCTCATATGGAACACCTGCCATGGGCTTAAGAGGTCGGTTTCCCCATCCTGTTGCCACGAACCTCTCACAGGAACACGGAAAGGGGCTTTCCTTTCTACACACTGACTAGAAGCAGCACACCTGTGTATGGAAGAATTCAGTGTGATATTTTACTACTGAGAGTCATAACAATAAAAGATGTTTAGAAAAATTTCAACTACATTCTCAGTCAGCAAAGCAATCATTAATGGGTTCCCATTTTATTCCCCAAAGAGGAAAAAAAGGACTGAGAAGTTCCCATTGGCTTCCTCCATCTGCCTCCCCTTCTCAGCTTTCACCTCCCATGTGGCTGGGGACATGCACAATGGAGAAGGTGAGAGGTGGTGATATCTGAGTGAGACAAACAGCAGCTTCCCTCTCCCTCCAGGAGACCCTGCGGGGGTGGAGAGTTCCTGTTTTTTTCTTTTTGTTGCACTGCGGACGTTTCGTGCACACTCAGTGGGCTGGTGGAACACTTACACCCTCTTGACAGCAAGATACAGAAAAGAGGGCTGCCACCTGCAGGGGACTGTGTGGGCCAGTCCTGCAAACCCAACATGCCATGATTTATGGAGGCTTCATTCCCAGGGTTGCCACTTTGGCCTCAGTGTGGAGGATTCATGGTGCCTTGTCCCCGCTGCTGTTTCTGCTTCTGCTGCATTAACAGCTGCTCCAGAGCGGAAGGTCCAGGATGCATCATGGAACTGGACCAGATAGACTGAAAAACAGCCCAGAGCTTGTCAGCTCATATCAAATGCCTGACTGTCTGAAAGGGATATGTTTTTCAATCTCAGCCAAATATAAAGGCATATATGTCCCAATATCCCCACCCCCTTAAAAAAAATTATTAGAAAAAGTCATTGTACGACTGTCTTCAAGACCTCTGAGCTCCCATTTAGATTATTTTAAGCCAGAAAAGGTGAAAGTATGTTTTATATAAAGTAAAGTCTTTTTACTGAAACTCAGCTCCATGTGGGACCACAGGGTATTTGCTATAGGGTTTTAAGCAAACAAAACTTTTCTAAAATTAGATACCCTTCTTTTACTTGTTCAAAAAAGGTTTAAACATTCAAAGATGAATCAGGATTTTCTTAATCTTAGAATGTAATTTTAAAACTTTTGTGTTTCTGTCCCCATGAACTGCTTTGTCACTAGTGAATTTACAAATTAAAAAAAAAAATCCCATTCAAGAATCCTAGACCGTGTTTCTAGGACTAATAGGTAAGTGCTACCACTCAATCAATTCTAAGGGCCTCGCTCTTCATATGAATAAAAGAAACATCTCTTGTGGTTTTTGTTCCTAAAGTCCACTTACCTTTAGGCTCTCCATGAGAACAGCAGAGGAATCCTCCATGGAAGACCCGTGGCCTGTCCAGGTGCCACTCGGAGTGCTGGCCTGATGCCAACTGCTCTCAGAGGCTGATGTTGCCGAGAGATAATCAATGCCAAACCCACCCATGGCTAAGGGGTGAAAAGACAAGAATTCAAAAGATGTTCTATCATTGCCAAAGGCAAAAACCAAGGAAGGATACGGTAAGTTATTTCACTTTTGCTAGGCAATGAAGTCTGCCTCTCACCTGGCTTATCAGTTTTCCATCGATCTGCAGTTCTCCTATCCCTGCTATCTGGAGTCCCAATGGGTCCAAAATTGGAGAATGGAACAGAATTATGGTTGTGTGTTGGAGGGGAACTTGGCAGGCTGCTTGGGTTAGAGGAATGAGGAGACTGGCTGGCTGGTGTTGAATGATCTATATTAAATAGTAACAACATTGGACTTCAAATAGATGTTTCACAAACATACCAAGAACTAACATCTCCAGTAGATCTGATTGCTTAAATCTACTAAAAATAACTACAGTTGTTTGCCTTTGGGGGAAAGACAAAGTAAGGACCCCCAAAGGGATGGCCAGATACACTGTCTTATTGCACATACATCTAAGGCACACTCCTTGCCTTACAACAAAACAAAACCAACAAAGGAAGACAAAAAAGCAAAAATAAAAAGATAACTTTATCAAGTACACCCACTATTTTGGCATGCTTGATTCAGATTAAGTATCTAACTGGTCTTCTCTATCAGAAATACAATTGCCTAACTTTAAGAGCTATCATTAAAACAGGGATAAAAAAATCTCTATTTTAAAAAAGTATCTACAAACTAAAACACAGCTGGGAAACCTTGAGAACCATAGTTTTCTCCCTTACAACTCTACTGGTTACTGAGGATGTAAAAAAGCTTTTTTAGTGGCATTTATTATGTGAACCAGCTTTCAGAAGTTACCTAAAACAAAACAAAAAACAAACATATTCATAATTACAAAAGCATACTAACTCTGAAGTCATCAATTTGAGTGTACAGAAAATGCAAGATTTACAATTTAAAGACTTAGCAATACCTGAACTGGCAGGAAGTGATGGAGACCATGGAGTCCCTTCAAAAAGGGAGTACAGTGATGTCTCCTGGGGGGCCACGGAGGGATTCAGTTCTGCTGTGGAGCTGGTTGTCAGGTTTTTCCCATATACCTCATTGAACACACTGTTATTTGGGTATCTTTCCTGAAAGACAACGACAACTGAGTTATAATCTCACTTTAAGGAAAGAGACTTAAGAAAATGCAGCATTCACGTTCATGGATGCTTAATAGGCCTTGAGCTTTTCCTAGCAAGACAAAAAGCCTTTTGAAGGCTTTTGTTTCTTTCAGTTTTCCTGTTAAATCCTTTCTCTTTATTTTCCCTCACCCTTTATTTTGCTCTATGTAAACCACCCAGTTTTAAAAATATGAATAATGTATTTGGTTGAGCAACAGAGCCCTTAGGATTTCAATATTAATGAGAAGTTAAAGGGTTCAACCTTATACAAGTCCCTGGTGCATCCCAATCAGAGGCAAAGAGGATAAAATCAATTATCTGGAAGACACCAACCAATACATGGAGAAGAAAAGGAGTAAGAAAAACAGAAGGGGAAAGAAAATACTAGCCTACAATAAAAGCACAAAGCAGGACTCTTCACTGTTTACCCACCTGATTAAGAGAGAAGCCGGTGAGGGACAGGAAAGAGGATGAATGTGACATGAGCTCTGAGGGCTTCTCCAACAAGGATTTCTTCACAGTCCCGAAAAAAAAGGTAGTTAAGTTATGTCTTCCACTTTCTTAATATTAATCTTAAGATACAACACAATCAAAGTAAGAGACTGTAACTTAAGAACACTTGTACTTACCCACTGTGTATAACATAAGGCTTAGAAGATGTGAATTCAAATCTGTTAATGCCATGACAGCAGCTAAGCACCCGCTGCCACAGGCAAGTTCTACAAGTCCTCCAGAATTCTCCCTGATCAGTACCTCTAACATAGCCGGGATCCTGGCAGGGACCAGGTCCTGGAAAATGGCAGTTATGAACGATTACTGGGCACAAACCTCGGACACCCCCTGGTCAACAGTTGCTGTTAAAATACTCTCAAAACAAGATGCTGAACTGATATGGTACTGTTTTCTCCCCAGATTTCTAAAACACTGACATTAGTGATTGAAAAAAAAAGCCTTTCAAATGTATTTGACAACTGGTTTGGTTAACATGGTTCCTAAGCAGCTGTATCTGTAGTATATATTGACATAGTTGCTAAAGTCATACTGGCCCCTAAGAAAGTTATTAGGAAAAAAAAAAGCTACATCTTTGATGATCACTGTCATTGATCACTGTCATTGAATCGTTGGTCAACAAAGCATTTATTAAACATCTGCTACTTACAAGGCACTCTCAAACACATTTATATTATTAACAATGTTAAATATAGGAAGCGTTACATTCAAGGTTTTTTTTTTAAACATGAAAAAAATCCCCACACAGTAAAAAAGTCCGCCCGCCCCTGCCTCCAATTGTTCCACCATCAGTTTCATTTCCAACGAAGGGGCAAACCCAACAGGAGCTAAGGGATCAGAAAACAAGTGGACAGAGAGGCATGCTCAGTCCCTCAAAGCCACACCAGCAGAAAAGCAGCAAGCAAGGCAAACACAGAGGAGACAGTTTGGCAGCTGGGCTTCCACAGCCCCTAGATGCTGTCACTGTACTGCTACTGTTTACGTTTCTAGGGCATCTTTTATTTCTGCTAACTTGGGGGGAAAATGTGGGAGGTCTCTATGTCCACTTACCCAGGCAAATTCTTAAGAGAACTTCAACTGCCAGGGACAGCAGCTTCTGCCCTGACAGAAATAAGCTTTTATTTCTCCTAATACTAAAATCAATGCATTTTAATCTTGTTGTTTTCTTACTCTGTGTTTATAAGGAACAGCAAGAAAATAAAACTCAGGGTTGTTTTATGTTTTATTAGTATGGAATGAGGGGAGGGAAAAACCTGAGAGCAAACATTTTCTTCCCATCTTTTTTATACACCCCCCACCTTAGTAAAATACAGGTTTGGCAAGAATACAGAATGACATACTTGGAAATGCAGACTGGGTTTTAGGAGATTTTTTTAAAAGATACTAATTCTTAGATGTTATTTTATGTCATCCCAGTTGTTTATATTCATTCATTCATGGCACTCCAACAGTATTTATAAATGGAACCCTCTTTTTTTTTTCACTCATTCTGTCTCTGAATCCAGCTCTGATTTTAGATCAGGGCACTTAGTCAAACAAACAGAAAAGAGCCACATACTGTTCAGTAACGTCAGTAAAAATTCTAGGACATAACTCATTTCATATTCTGAGTATATAAGGAAAAATCTTACTGTTCTTAAGTAAGATTAAATGACACTTGAAAGTCCTGGGTCCAGAAGGAAATGCCACCTAAAAAGTAAGTCAATTTGCCACGACCACATCCTGTGTGTGACCAGCCCCGCAGGATGCTTTCTAGACGACACATACAACAAAGCTACAACTCTGAGATCTGGGGGTAACTATGGAGTCAGGAATGTTCTACCATTTGAAGGCAGTTTGGGCAATCAAGAAAAAAGTTTTACAGTGCTATAAAGAAGGCAGGCCCCCAAAAGAAAAAAATCATCTACTCCAAGTACTATAAAAACTCAGAAGAGAAACTGGGGTTAGAGCAAGGATTATGTCAAATACATACAAAGAGGCTTCGTCCAGGAAGAGAGGCGAGAGGCCCCAGCAGAGCTGGGTAAAGATCAGGAGGGTTAGAAAAAATCAGCTCTTCCTCTTCCTCCAAGGCAGCCAGACTCTTTAACAGGTCCGGAGGAAGCAGAGGGGAGCCCTTGGGGTCCTAGTGACAGAAAGGATCACAATGAGATGCAATAAGGGAGGACAAAAGCACAGAGGAGTAGTAGCTTGATTACGGGGACAGAAGCAATGAAAGTCAAGGAGGAAGTAATTAACAGCCCGACAATATTATGCAAAGAAGAAAAGGCTCTGAAAAAAAAGCAAAGTACATAAGGACAATGGTAGAGAAAGATCAAGACTACAGAAAGAAGCAAAAGTATTGACAAACACAGGGCAGAAGTAAAAGGTTAATGAGGCTAGTGAGTGAAACAATGTGACAGAGCAAAGTGATTAGCATATCTTTTGCTGAGAGAAACAGCTCTTTTAAAGTTGCAAACACACACCTGTTTCTCATGAATAAAAGAGCAAGGAAGGGGAACCCCACCATCACAGATAACTGGCTGACTTTGTTCCCCTCAGAAAGCAATTTGTTTAAATATGCAGTAAACTTATTTTTAAACTTAGATGATTCAGCCCAACCGAGAGAACCTTTGTTTCAGAATTCTCTAACATGCTGTTAGAGATTTCTGCATGATTTCTCTGCCAGACCATCACAGTTCAAATTCAGTAACAGAATTCTTCATTTCCCCCAAACAAAACGTACTGTGCAATTGTGAAGAGGAAAACCAGAGCTGTACCCATTACTTGGCAGCATTCTGTAGCAAGAATGAATCACGGTGACCTTTATAATAAACACCTACTTGAGAAATTCAAAAGATATGGAGCTCCAGACCTATCTCCAATGTGCTTGGTGACAGGAAAGGACACACACCTCGAATGGCATCCTGGACACAGCAGGATCCTGTTCTGGACAGAAGACTCCTGGTGGCCGTTTGCCCCTGCGATCCGGATTTGCTTGCTGTGCCATTATGGCTCTGTTATCGGCCATGCTGTAGGAAGAATCCCAGTAGAATTCTGGGACCTTGACTTCTGAGGGATTATGGTTATATGGCTCCATGGGAAAAGGCTTCATTTTTTTCTCAAGAGGCTGCTGCTGCATTACAGGGGGTTGCAATGACGGCTCAAACAGTTTTATGGGGTCCTGGGTCTGAAGGTAGTAGGGCTGTTTCACAGGCATGATTTTCCCTAATGGGCCTTGAACCTGAGGGGGATTCCACAGCTGTTTGGAGGCATCTGCCTGTTGATACTAAAAAAGAGATGCCTGTCATCAAGATGAGGATAAAATGCAATGTTGCTTATACTCAATTCTCAGGAATCAAAATGAACTTGAGAAATTTTACAATCAACAAAGCTCTACAACCAACAAAACTCTAGGCAATGCAGTAGTTTCCTTTACCCTTTAGGATATTTAATACATGGAGCTTTCTGGGAACAGATCATATGCACTGAACTTCATATTCTCTTTCAATTCAATTATTTAAGAGGTTTCATGAATGTGTGTGTGTGTTTTCCTATTTCAAGGATACAATATTTAAGATTGGTGTTATATCTCTCTTAACACTCATCAAGATTATGATTCTGTTTCTTTACTGTAGTTTTTGTTCGAATAGGAGAGAATTGTTCACAGAAAATCTTTTTTCATAAAAAGCTGAGTAGTACCAGCAAAGAATGGTAGTTAAGATCTATCTTTACAAGAGTAAAAACATTTGAGCTTTCCTCAATAGCAAGAATATTCTTGTATTCCCCAAATCATTACAAATCTATGCAAGAAGTACCTGAAAGCTTAATTAGTATTTTTAATAGATCAAACATGGAATAATTTCAGCCTTCCTCTCTCTCCTGACTCAGCTGGACAGTGCATACAACTGTAACTTACCTGCTGGAATCCAGAGTGGTGAGGAGGGCTTTTCCCCAAAGCCGGCACAGCTTTCGTAGGGGACTGTTGCTGAGCTAGAGCTTGAACCTGCAACTGGCTTGTTGTCTGTGCTGTTGGCTGAGCTGGTAAAGATGTGAGGGGTTGCTGGGAAGGTGGCTGTGGCGGTTGAGGTCCCTGGTTCATTGGCCCTGGTCCAGAGGGCCGTTGCTGGCTGTAAGGAATGTGGGACTGTTTCCCAGCTTGCACCTGGTTTCCTGCTGGAGAGTGAGCTGTAGGCTGAAGAAAGGTTCCTGGGACAGAAACACCAGCTGGGAAGGTGTAACCTGAGCCCATAGAAAATGCCACGGGAGGGGGGATAACATATGTTGGGGGCGGGAACCCTTCAAAATAGAAGAACACAGCTTTAGTTCTAAAGAAACTTAGCAAAAGAAAGGCAAAAATAAGTCATTTTAGGGTGGGGTGGGATATACGTCTTCTAGTAAATTGTAAAATGCAGGGGTCAATCATCAAGTGAGACCAATTAAGCACCAATCTTTGACTTGATTTCAAGAATTAAAATACAGAATACTGGCTACTACTTTTTTCAGGAAAGAAGTGGCTCCTTAAATACCACATTTAGAGGTAAGAGTGTTTCATGGCAACAAACATACACTTGTACATAAATTAGAGGAACGGCACAAACATAATTTCATAAACATTAGGAAAAAAAGAATTTCCTTTTACCTTTTAACATTATGCTTTAGTAATGTCACTCCAATACAGTGTAAGTTACTCAGTGAATAGAAACTACTACACAGATGAGGTTTAGTAGAAGAAATTATAAAACATAAATTTACCTGGCCGGCTGGGAAGAGGAGGGAAGGCTCCAGGGTGATGAATGGGGATGAACTGGGAGCTACTTGCTTGACTTGGGGTTTGAGTTACAGGTGTTTTTCTGGCTTCAGACACTGGAGTCTTTCTTAGTTCTGTCTGAGATTTTACCTATGATCAACAGAAACAAAACTGTAACAATCTGAAACTCACATGTGTCCAAAAGAAGAACCTACTCTAAGGAAATATTTAAAACTCCACTATGTCAAACAAGAGTATATGCTGAAGATATTTAAATTCACCTAAATTAAAAATGGGAAAAATCAACAATTATTTAATTACCAATAAAATATATTAACGGCTTAGTTTTACTCATGTAGGTATTTTGCTTTCGTAAAATCATAAAAATGCTAAATATGGTAAAGGCCCGAGATCACTCATTTTACAAATGAGACACATTGATGCCAACAGTTTTAAAAATTTGCCTATGATGTTAAGCCACCTGTTATGGGTCCCAGGGCCTTTTATACTCTGATTCATTACATAACATATATAAATTATGAATGAATAATGACCATTATCCCACAGGTGAGATACTTTGGCTCTCAGTTTAATTTCATTTGAGCAGCTTAAGTGTACAAGTCAGGCATCGACCCTCCACCCTGCAGCTGCACCACCCTTCAGAATAAATAGATACTTTCAACAGTAAGGAACAGGCCCCGAGAGCCTACAAATGGCACCAGGGGAAGTAGATGCCATATGCACTGCTCCAGATGAGTAAAATGAGGGAAAATAGGTAGCATTTACAGAAAACTTAGGGACAGGGGGTGGTGATATAGGGACTACTGTCAGACTTTAATCATCATAAGCAGATTTAAGAAGGATAAGAGACTGGTAAGGAGATTTTATTTCCAGTCTGGACTTTGTTGGGAAGCATTTACAGAGAATGGAGGCAGAGCAGGCAGGAAATGCTGGATTCTTTATCTCTAGAACACTGGTCCTTCAGTTCTTTAGCTCATTTGCTTTTTCTCCTTGCCTTTCCCCAGCACCCCTTTCTCTTGCCTTGCCTTTTCTTAATATCTACCATGTTTTTTCCTATTTCTCCTTGTCATTAATCGTTAAACTGAACTACTGTATTTCTCCCTTCGCCACACCCCCACCCCCGCCCCCCAAAAAAGCTTTAAGGAAGATACATTGAACGTCTGTTCATTTGTAAGCAGCCTTCAATAATGTAAGAAAGGTTCCTATGCCTACTACAAACACTTTTGACAAAGAGTGTTAATAAAATCAAATGGCCACGTAAGTATTTATTCAAACATAATGGTATTAATGAAACCAGCAGAGAGTAAAGACCCTTTTCTGTTAATGAAATGAAATGATCTGTATCTCACTGAAAAAGAATTTAAAAAAAAAAAAAAAGAAAGAACAAAGTCACAAGTAACTGAGCAGTGTTTCATCTTTTCCCAGCAAGAAACTTGGGTTCTTGCTGTACAAATTCCCATGAGCCAGAAGAATACTGAAGTGATATAATGCTACTGGCAGGGACAGGTATAAATGTGAAGAAAAAGGGCCTCATCTTTTTCCAAGAATATCTTTTACTGTGGATAATGAATATGGAAACAAAAACAAAAAAAAGAACCGACTGTAAAAGCCTTAATATACTCTTGGTTCTACTGGCTCTGTAAAAGACCCCAAATTTCCCACTATAGCATTAACACATGGCAATTACGCCTTCCAAAGAAAATATAATTCTTTGTGAATCGACAGCTCTGCAAATGGTCATGTCAAACCACTTAAATTGGAAAGGACTAGCAAAAATGGCAAATCAGGTCAAGATTCTTCTCACACTGTAATTCCCAAGAGTTGACGAAGTAACCATCTACTATAGCTCTTTATAGAACTTTCCTATGCAGCATCTGAAGAATGCATTCAAGCTTCCACAATAACCAATTCTCAAGACTTCAGGAACAAAATGAAAAATCTTGCCTTTTGTGTGAGCCTTCCTCTACCTTCTTTATAGTTCAAATACAGCTTACCTGCACTGCCACATTCTGCTTTCCTGTTTCCTGTAACTTTTCTAAGGTGCATTTCTTGGTTTCTGTTTTCCTCTTGTTGTTGTCCTTCTTTCCATCATTCTTAGTTACAGTTACTCCTTTGCTATAGTCCCTTCTCACCTCTTTGGGAGGAAAACTTCTTCCTTGGTCTCTGTTCACTTCTCGTGGCTTAATGTTCTCTTTGAAGGTGACCACTGGTTTCTCTCCTGTGTCACAGTTGTTGCTTAGATTTCGGCCTGTAGACAGCACTGATTTCAGTCCTGGGTTCCCGTCCGCAGCCAGTAACTCTATCATGGATGTTTCTTGCAGAATGAGGTTCTCTTTGGCTTCACTGGGGTCTTCCAGTATTAACTCTGGGATTTCTGTATTAAACAACAATTTCCCTACCTCATTTTCACACTGAATCAGCCTAAAAAAGTAAAAATAAATCCATATATGAAAAACATAAACCCAAAAACCAATGATAATTGACCTGTGAATGGATCCAACCAGTCAATACATTCCCAGCCCTAAAAACTTGGAAACAGCAAGATATAACAGTGTGGACTTAGGTAACAAAAAGTAGTTACAGAGAAACTCAGATTCTCATTATCACACAATACCACAACACATTCCATGCCCTTTAAATATTTTCTAATAATTACAGTTACATTTACTGAGCATGTTTTAAGTATAAGGCACAAGGCTAGGTCTTTAAAGTAGCTATCTATAATTTCTATATTATAGGTATGAAACCTGAAGTTCAGAAGTAGTAAGTTCACCTTAACATGCAACCATTTAAGTTCTTGCAGTATGACAGCAACCTAAATACAAAAATGAATATGAAATAGTTACTGCTATGCAAAGGTTACAATCAACTTGGGAGATCCTAAGGACACACTCCCAGGAAAATGGCACAACTAGAAACTGAAGTCAAACCCACCTGACTCTAAAACCTGCACCCTTTCCATTACACCAACTACCACATTTGCTTGGTATTTAACCAACCACCAGCACTGTCTTGGTCTGTCCAGATGGAACTGACCACCATGCCACTGTCAATACAAATCACCACAACTGTGAACATACCATTTAGTTAGACTGACAGAGATGGTCACAAACTACAGCAGAAATTCACAATAAACAAGGAAGACAAGGCCAATTTCTCTACAATAGGCAGTGTAATGGGAAGACATTAAATAAAGAGTATACTTATGATCACTAGAGTCACAGTTCGATGTTATGTTACCAACACTTTAAAGTTTATAATCAACAGCATTACACCAAGCCTGAAAAATGGCGGTGTGTGTGTATCTGATGAAGAATACCTTGGCTGATTATCAGCGATCCACTTGCCTACAGAGATCAAGCGCTGCTGCCGTATTTGTCGTTGCTGACCCTCTTTGTCTCCAGTAATACCCTGGTGGCCTTTGGAAAAATCCAAGTTCCTAAAATTGATGTAAGCAAATTATAGAAAATTAAACTGCTAAAGATATTTTCCAGGCAACTAAGTTCCCCTAATTAACTGCAATGGCTTCAGATTTTTCCACACAGGCTCACTATTTGATGTGATCAACTGCATTTGTTTGAATTTGTACTTCCAAAGATTTTAAGTATAATGAAACAAAGCAGAAAAAACAATATACAAATTCATTACATTAACATATCTTTACTTACATTTCACTTTCTAATTGAGATCTCAAATAAATCACAACCTTTTATTAGGAAAGACTGTTTTACTATAAGAATAAAATTTTCATTAACACTTACCTTGCATTCTAAGTAATTGGCTTGGAATGACTATGGCAATGCTAAGGGTCTCTGAGATGCCTATTCTAAAAAATAATATTAATCTGTCCACTTTAAGGTGGCCCAATCTAAATCAGAAAAACATGTAAATATCATCAAGTATATAAAGTAAAAAACTTATTAACATTCAAATTCAGTATATGTTTTTTTTTAAATGTCTAAGAATTGCAGGTAGTAGACTGGATGTAGAAGACATAAAGATAAATGAGAAATAGTCCCTACCTTAAGGAACAAATAATTGTGACTCAATGTGATGAGTATTATGATAAGAACCATGCAAAGAATAAAAGAGTACAGTAATTAGTTCCTTCTGATAAGCTCTGAAAGGTTTCATGGAGTAAGTGATATCTGAGCTAGACCTTGACAGGTATGGATAAGTGCTTACAGGTTGGTATGGGAAGGGCAGAAGAGGAAAAGGGAATGTTCTAGGCATAGCATGAATAAAATCTTGAAGCAATACAAATACAGTTACTCAGGAATAGGACACAGTGAACAAACAGTAAGTATAAGCATTAGGGGAGAGGAGGGTACAAGAAGAAGAAAACATGGCTGAAAAATTAAGCAATGGATAGTGATAGAAAATATGGGTGGAAAACTTAAGCACTTGAACATCAAGCTAAAAAAGATACTGAAACAATTGGGGTAGATAACTGAAATTTTCCTATTAGTAATGGGACATCATCAGGCCTATACTTTAAAAATACAATTGTGAAAGCTGGGTAGAAATGGACTGTAGGCAAAGAACTTGAAGCAGGGAGGTTATTAGAAAGCTTTTTTATATTCCAGGTAAATGAAGATAAAAGCCTGAACCATAGGGAAATAAATGGGAGAAGTTGGAACTGAAAGGCATTTTAAACATAGAATTACAAACACTTGGTGAGAAAGATTAACAGAAATAAGCATTTTTTAGATTTCTAGCTTATTCATGTAGGTGGATAATATAGCACACAGATAAATACAGAAAGAAGATTGTTTTTATGCTGACCAAAACGGAAAATGTAAGCTCATTTTTGGTCATGTTAAAGGTCTGAATGCATTAGGCAGATCCGATTGCTAGAAATCTGAGTCCAAACTCCAAAAGAAGTCAGAAGTGAAAATTTTAGACTTACTATCCATGAGATGAAAGCTCATGACAAAGGGCTGGATTTAATCTCCAGAGAGAATGCAGAAAGTGGGAAGAAAAGGGCAAGGGAAAAAAGCCTGGAGACCACTAATCTTCTGAGGCATGTAGTATAAAAGAGTAAAAGAGGATGAGTGTTAAGGGTAGGAGAAAAGTGGTGTCACAGAGCTAAGAAAAAGAAGGTTTCACAATGGAAGGGGATCAACACACTCAACACTACAGAAAATTAGGATGAAACCACAAAGAGACTAATGGAATCTGGTAACTAGGAGAGCCCTGAAAGTTTAGTTGCAGTAGGCTGAGAAATGACTGGGAATGAAGTAGAGTTTTAGTAAGGTTAGCCCATACTACTATTTTAGGAAGTCTGATGATGAACAGAAAGATAGGGCAACAATAGAGAAAGGTGGGTTGTGAACTTTACTTTTCAAAAACAATAGGGCATATCTGAATGTTACCAGGCTAAAAGGAAATTTTCGTTTGTTAAAATAATTAAAAGATACTGGAATTAAAATGCAGAGAGAAAAACAAATGGAGCAAGGTTCTTGGGGATACAGGAAGGGATGGGATCAAGGGCACATATGAAAGCATCAGACTTGAAAAGGAATAGAAGTTATTCCTCTGAAAGAGGAGGAAGAGAAAAGGATGATTGGAAAAACAGAATGCTTTATTATTGATATATATATATGTCAAGCAATATTCTTTGGTTTACCTTTGGTTCCCATTTTTGAAACTTTCCCTTTTATTTCAAGGAAAGTATAAAAGGTAAAATTCAATGACAAAGTGTCACTTGGGAGAAGCAATTTTCTTTTCCTCCGTGTTTTTTAAAGCACTCAGTATCAGCATTACCCAGGAATTAAAGGCACAACATACACAAATCCGTTTCACATCAAAAAACTTTCAATATTAGTTGTTATTATGAAAATAAAACATAGCTGGGATAGATCAAGGTTCTTCTACACCAAGCCCGATTCATTTAAATACAACATTCACTGGCAAAGAAATAAATCTTCTACTGCCACCCACCTGAAAGAAGGTCTCAAAGCCAAGAACCCTTGTAACTCAAACTCCTCTGGAAGTGGTGTAGCTAGAGAAGGGAAGAATTCAAGATTTGTAAATACTTTAATTAAAATACAGCAGAATACTGCTCACTAAACAGAAAAAATGAGTATCTTTTTACAAAAATAAACTACCTCTAATGCTCATAGTTCTCTGCTCTTTTTTATAATAATCCTAATAAAATAACTTACCTGTTTGATACTTGCATGCTATCTCTGGGCCCTAGAGATACTGTCTGAATGAATACTTAGCTACTACTCAGTGCTGAGGAGGAGAGTACAATGGACTTTTTTCAGCAGTCTTACAGATTCGTAGCCTCAGATAATCCCAATGTTAAGATTATCTCCTTGTTATCAGAGTAGTCAATAACAGTGGGAGTTTGTAAGAAATGCAGAATCTTGGGCACTATCCCAAATCTACTAAATCATAAACTGTATTTTACATCCTAGGTGATATACTTGCAAATTAATACTTGAGCAGCATTGATCTAATAAAAGAAAAATAATCAGAAAGGAGTCAACTACAAGTTGCTGAATGCAGGATTATTTATAGTGGAGAAAGTTTTAAAACGGACAATGATTAAATAATGATATATCCACAGGACAGACTATTATGCAGACAGGTAAAAATCATTTTTCAACATGTTTAAAATGAGAAAGCAAAGTGCTAACAATATAACATTAAATTTAAAAAGCAAATACAAAGCTGTATCTGATACCAATGTAATGCAGGTGTGTGCACATACATGTTAAAAAAAAAGACCCAAGGAAAATACACTATCATGTGAACAATACAAAGTATCTCTGTATGGGAGAACTATAGATGACTTCCATTCTTTACGTCTGTATGTCCCAAATGCTCTGATAAAAAGGTATTACTTCCACAGAGCAATGTTGTTCACATTAGTTTCTTTTATTTATTTATTTATTTATTTTTATGGAAGTATGGTTGATATTCAGTATTATATTGGTTTCAAGTATACAACACAGTGATTCAACAGTTACACACATTATTAAATCCTCATCCCAACTAGTGCAGTTTCTACCTGTCAACATAGAAAGATGTTACAGAATCACTGATATATTCTCCATGCTGAACTTCCATCCCCATGACCAACTTATATTATGATTGAGATTTGAGGGGGATAAAGAGGCACAATCACATTAGCTTCTTTTAAAAATAAAAATGAGGAGGAAGAGAAGATGATGGAAAGAATCTGAAGGTATTGCATTCTCTGCACTGTGATTCAAATGCAGCTACACAGTAGAATAAGCTGCTGAAAGAACTGGAAAAATATTACCTCTACTTCTATCCACTTAGTGTAAAGTTCAGAGTCACTTCTGATACACTGAATCTAAAGTCAAACACTTATGTATAAAAACCTGTTTTTTTACTATTAGTGATGGGGAACAACGTCAGTCACGCAAGGTTAAGACAGTCCTTACCATTAGCGCTTGAAAGATCCTCTTCATGGGGATGGAAACTATTTAGAAGAGAAATTAGCCAGGGCCAAATACTGTAAATTAAAGAGAGAGTTCATATTTTATTTTAACACACAAGAAACCAGAATGTTAACAGGCCATGAAAATGTTTTCTATAGGACCTAAACTTCATGTATTTTTCCCTTACTTCAGCATTTTAAAGACTGTGTGATTTCCTGAAACGTATTTTCAAAGATATCTACATAAAAGATACACCAGTAGGGTCAAATTTCCATGACAGAGATCTACTAGTGCAGACCACCTCCCTCATTCCTAATTTAACTAGTGAAAACAATTTGACAGTTTTAAACACTGAAAATTGGTATTTACTGACTTTGACTAGAGAACATATGCTTTTACAGAACTTTCACATACATTATCAGTTGTACAACCCACAGCTAGTTTTTAACCTGTGACAGGGTATGATTTATACCACAGCCAAATCACATTCTGTTTAAAGTAATGAATATGCCTTTTTCTTTATGAGAGAAAAAAGTCTACACATTGCAACGTTTCCTCTAAACTCTGTTTCCTTATACACAGTTAATTTTTGCAAAAGTTTGTGAAATATTATTTTAAATATTTAATTTAAAATATTAAGACTAATCATATTTTACCTAAGGTAATATATTAAGCTTTTCTTAGAACATATGACAACCAATGTTGGTGAAAAATGTGCTTTAAAAGAAAGCTAGGAAATACCATATGACCCAGTAATTCTACTCCTGGGAACCTACCCAAAGAAAACAAAATCACTAATTCAAAAAGATACAGGCATTCCTATGTTTATTATAGCATTATTTACAGTAGCCAAGATATGGAAGCAATCCAAGTGTCCACTGATAGATGAATAGATAAAAAAGATGTGGTACATATATACAATGGAATATTACTTGGCCATGAAACAGAATGAAATCTTTCCATCTGCGACCACATGGACAGATCTGGAGGGTATTATGCTAGGTGAAATAAGTTAGACAAAGAAAGACAAATATCATGATTTCACTTATATGTGGAATGTAGAAAAACAAAACATGAACAAAAAAAACCCAGAAATAGAACAGACTGATGGTTACCATAACAAGGGAGGGCAATTGGGGGAAGTAATGGGTGAAATAGGTGAACGGGATTAAGAAGCATAAACTTCCAATTATACAATAAATTAATCCTGGAGAACTCAGAATGAGAATAGGAAAAAAAAAGCCTAGGTTGAGGTGCCCAGGATACAGAAATGTATTTGAAATAACTAATTGCACCATAGAAAATAACTGAATCTGACAACTGACAGTTCTGCACTTTGAAATATGGGAATACGCTACTTAAAAAAAATACAAGTGAACATATATAAAAAAAACATATAAGGAAAGAAACATTGAAGAATGAATGTCTGCTATAAGCATTTGAGGATATAAAAAATTACAAGGCAGTTGAAAAAGAAGGCAGATCATAAGTTTTAGAGATGGAAAAGATTCTAAGAGTAGAAAGTGAAGATTATTTGAATATATATAAATTTTGATTTCACAAAGAGGGATTGTTTTTTCATAACTTAAAAGATATAAATGAAGATTATTACTTTAATGTATCAAACGTAAAAGGAAAACCTCCAATTTTAAAATACCCCACACTACTCTTTAATATGAATAGTATTGTAATTTAAGATGGAAAGAAATACCTGCAAGAGCATAATTCTAAATATCCTGATAATCTCATAGGAGGAAGGGGAAGAGTAAATGACAGGGAAGAAAGAAGAAAAAAAGTTTATAAATTAAACTATTCCTTTTGGCTGAATATCCTTTGCCATGACAAGAAATGGGAACACAGAGAATGGGCCAAAAAGGTCACTGAATAGGAACAAACAAAACAAAACAAAAAATATCAATCCCTGCCCAAAAATATAAGCAAATACAAAACACAGAATTCTTTTTTCATAGCATTGCTGATACAGTTTATTGAACAACAACAACAAAAAAAGAAACATAAGTTTGGGTTCTAAAATATAGAAGGGAAGGAAAATTGTACAGCCTCAATCAAGAAATGAGAATCTTGTGGAATGAAGCAATGTCTCAAAGTATGAATTATTTAGAAATACATACACTTACACAGGAAGGAGACGTGTGGTATGCCGTGCTATGCTCTAAATGCTACCCATGACAATGTCAAAATTGATGGAGCTTATAGGTTAGGTTTGAGGGGAAAAAGAAAAGAGAATTACACAACAGAGGGCTCACAGGGTCTTAAATGTGGCTAGACCACTGTCTTGGTTGTGACCTTGGTCAATGTGTAGATGCTGAGCCACAAAACAGAAATTTCAGAGACTCTCCTTATATCCATCATCAAAATATGCATGGGAGGAACTTCCTACTCACTACAACGGCTTATTGGAAGTATTTATTCCTATAATCAAAGGTAAACTGTAAGCTTTCATTTGTCACTGTAAAACCAGTAGTTCCTAGAACCGTGTCAGAATTATTCTGAGTAGATATTATAGAGTATATGAGAGAGCCAAAGTAACTTACAGAATTCTATGCTTAAAACAAACAAAGGTAACTTAAATTGGGTGTTACTGTAAGGAAACATCAAAAGCTCATATAAAGAAAATGGAAGAAGCAAAAATCTCTTCCCTTCAACTCCTAAACAGAAAATTGGAACATATTGTAATGGATAAGAAACAAACTGGTTTCATTTGAAATATAAAAAATATCTTTTCCCCAGGATGGCAAACAGGAATAGAGGGAGCACACAGGAGTCAGAAATCCTTAATACTGTGCCTCAGATGAAGAACTCAAACAAACAAATGAAAAGCATACAAAGAGGTCTTCAGTTCAATTTCCAGAGAGTAGGTGGAAAAATACAGTCTTCCATTCTGTGTGTTCCCATTTCTTGTCATGGCAAAGGATATTCAGCCAACAGGAATAATTTAAATGTTGTGTTTTAGAAAACAGTTTCTACGTATCTATGAACATCAAACAAACAAAACATACAAGCTAACAAGAAATTCTCAGATACTTACTACTGTCTTTCATCTACCACTGCCTCCTGAAAGATCCTGGGTCTGAGTCTCAGCCAGTCCATGGAGACCTTGACTGCAGGAAGGGGATAGGCGCTGTAGGACTCCTCCTGAGACTTGTTCTGGAGAGGACACTTGCACAGGATGCCAAGAAAAGACACTTAAAGAAAAAGTGTATTCAGAAAGCATAAGATACTTGAAACTGTGAGCCAGTCCAAATTAAAAGTATCATGAGCTTTCTGCTGTATCCTACATAACACTTAGCTTACAGCTTCTTTCTAAAAAGGCATTTGCTTTCCCATGTTAAAATGTTATAGATACAGTTGATGAGGGGGTGTCAGCAGATTAAAGGAGAGACAGGGTTGAGGCCTCCCATGTCAATATTAAGAAACAGAGGACACCTTTTTATGTCACTAATGCTTTGTTACAATGATGAAGATGCCTGAGATTATGCTTTCCAAAGAAAATGGCACAGGAAGTTAAATGATTTAATACTCACTAAAGAGGGCCAGTAACTGTGTCCAACACAACTGTTCATCTTGGCTATAACTATGCTGCTCCGTTTCATTGCTAAAGTCACGAAGGTGATGAAGTTGAAACAGGTTAATGACAGTGACGTGAACTAACTGCTGAGAGTTGAAAGCTTTTTGGAATAGCAGCCTCTGTAAAAGAAGACAGGAATACTACATATACTATCTACAACAGGAGCCATCTTCAAGATGAAACAGGCAGTCTGCATGCAAAGCCACAGGCCTAATAGTAGAGTTACAGATGAGTAAACTGTTCCACTCTTAATTCCAGTATCTTATTTCTAGCCTGATGTTTCTCCTGCTGACTCTCTGCCTTGAAAGGAATTAACCCAGATACCACGGAGTTGTTTAAGCTGTTTCTTGCAATATATTTTTTTCCCTGAGAAACTATTTATTTTTTAATATGACCTGAGAAAAAAATTTTGGGGGGGTCCATCAGTAAATGTATACATCTTAATCCATTAGTAGTTGTTTTGTAAGAGATGCATACACATTAAAATATTAAATTTGAGCCAATGAGTAGAAAGATGCACATAGTGAAAAACAAATTTCAAACAAAAAGACTGAAAAATATGTTTTTGAACTCTTGTTATTTAACGTATGACTTCCAAATTTGTCATAAAATTTACTCTTTCAAAAGCCTGCCACATTTAAAGGAACATTTATAAACAAGGTATATATCAAGAACACACTCTGGAACACAGGGTAAATGATACACTAAAACACTTCTACAAACTATTACACTGACATTTTCCCCTATTAGCTGAGTACATGCATGATCTGCATCATCAAAATTTCTTTTACCTAATAACTGTGTGTTCACAGCAACCAGCTATAAGGAAAAATTCACCTACAGACTCTCAGATGGTGGCCTCAGCTTAACCCCCCTTCTACCTGAATATCTGCAGAAGCTTTAGATTATTCATACATAAAATATTTTTCAAAGGCAAGTTCCTATCAAAGTTGATAGCTACTAGAGATGACACACTGATTTCACCCTACACATCAGCCATAGCCATCCTCCCTTCCTCCCCAGGGAACATTTTTGGAGACAGCAGAGGTTTGCTGACACTAGCCTTATGGTGGGCAAGAACCTTACTTACAGTTCTACCAGCTGTGATAAGAGATCCTACCATCTTAGAAATTTAGAGCTGCCTTTGTCCAGTCTATTATTTTTGTTTCCTATTTAAATCAAGAATCTGAAATATCCAGAATAAGCTCTATGATTCTGTTACCAAGATCTTTCATACTATCATTGGAGGAAATCACAATTCCATTTCACTTTACTCTTCCTCATATCTCTCAATCTCCTTGCCATATGCCATTCCATTATATACACCTAGAATGCTGACTCCTTTTCCAAAGGCATTTTTCTTTCCTCAAAATGTCCTGAAATCCTATCTCTTCTCCAGAATTCTCCCACAAAACCACTACTTTAATATCTACATCCAACTTCTAGATAAGCTGACCGTTTGTACAAATGCATGATACTGTCATAAAATGAGAATACTAATTTGTGTTTTATAAAAAGCATTTTTCATAAGGATAATATAGTAATGTGTCCCTTGTATCTATAAATCCACTGTCATTTATTTTAGAAGACAATGTCCCAGAGAACAGAATCACAGCACCTGAAAGCATTTCTAGTGTATGCACAGAAGCATTAATGTATGAGTGCAGCCTAGTATTAGCAAAAGTTCATGAAGGTAAAGATTTTTTCTTCTTCTCCCCTGTTGTCTCCCAGAGCCTAGAAAAGTGCATGGTCCAGAGAAGATACTCAACAAGCACTTATGGAAGGAATAACCCACACCTTTAGAATGCGCAATTAATTAATCAGTTGTTAATTCTGTAAAATTTAGATTGCACTATGTAGTAAGTAGAGGTCTACTTTTTTGGTTACTCAAAGACAATTTCAACAGCAGTTGAGGAATATACTGAACTAAATACTATTAGGAAACAGCACATATTTAACATAAAAAAAAAGCCTTCCATCCCATTTCCTAAATTCAGGCCTTAAATCCTTCAATGAGCCTAAACTTGGTAAATATTTTTGCTTAGTAGCTAAAGATTGCTAGTTAGACAAGACACACTGAAGATTACATGTAGACGATACTAATTATCTACATATGCTTTAGAAATACTTTGAATTATTTACTCAACTATGCTAAAATCTCACTTCAACAACGTTTTTCTGATGTTTCAGTATTGGGTAAGGTTTAAAACAGATCTGCCTCATACCAAGTTTAAACTTCGGAGTGTTGAAATGGTACTTCAAAGTGGTTTTAGCAATTGCCCACATACACCCAACCAGAACTTCATATACAGAAGTATATACCTAAAGAGAACAT
>JAVSCE010016312.1:0-96409 GCA_032199065.1 Smutsia gigantea
CTCAAGGTGGATCAAAGACCTGAATGTAAGTCATGAAACCATAAAACTCTTAGAAAAAAACATAGACAAAAATCTCTTGGACATAAACATGAGCGACTTCTTCATGAACATATCTCCCGGGCAAGGGAAACAAAAGCAAAAATGAACAAGTGGGACTATATCAAGCTGAAAAGCTTCTGTACAGCAAAGGACACCATCAGTAGAACAAAAAAGGCATCCTACAGTATGGGAGAATATATTCATAAAAAACATATCTGATAAAGGGTTGACATCCAAAATATATAAAGAACTCATGCACCTTAACAAACAGAAAGCAAATAATCCAATTAAGAAATGGGCAGAGGACATGAATAGACACTTCTCAAAGAAGAAATTCAGATGGCCAACAGGCACATGAAAAGATGCTCCACATCGCTAATCATCAGAGAAATGCAGATTAAAACCACAATGAGATATCACCTCACACCAGTGAGGATGGCCAACATCCAAAACACAAACAACAACAAATGTTGGCGAGGATGTGGAGAAAAGGGAACCCTCCTACACTGCTGGTGGGACTGCAAATTAGTTCAACCATTGTGGAAAGCAGTATGGAGGTTCCTCAAAAAACTCAAAATAGAAATACCATTTGACCCAGGAATTCCACTCCTAGGAATTTACCCTAAGAATGCAGCAGCCCAATTTGAAAAGGACAGATGCACCCCTATGTTTATTGCAGCACTATTTACAATAGCCAAGAAATGGAAGCAACCTAAGTGTCCATCAGTAGATGAATGGATAAAGAACATGTGGTACATATACACAATGGAATATTATTCAGCCATAAGAAGAAAACAAATCCTACCGTTTGCAACAACATGGATGGAGCTAGAGGGTATTATGCTCAGTGAAATAAGCAAGCCGAAAAAGACAAGTATCAAATGATTTCACTCATATGTGGAGTATAAGAACAAAGAAAAAATACTGAAGGAATAAAACAGCAGCAGACTCACAGAACCCAAGAATGGACTAATAGTTACCAAAGGAAAGGGACTGGGGCAAATGGGCAGGAAGGGAGGGATAAGAGGGAAAAAGGGGCATTACGATTAGCAGATATAATGTTGGGGGGTCACGGGGAGGGCTGTACAACTCAGAGAAGACAAGTAGTGATTCTGAAGCATCTCATTGCGCTGATGGACAGTGATTGTAATGGGGTTGGTGGGGGGTACCTGATGAAGGGGTGGTTTAATAACTGTAATATTGCACATGTAATTATAGATTAGTGATAATAAAATAAATTATATTAAAAAAAAAGACAGTAAAAAAAAAAAATAAACACAAACTCTGTAACTCCAAAAATTGAATTACAAAAGAGGTGAATTGTTTCTCAGCCTACATCTTCAAATAAATGTCTCATTGTCTCACATTTTAATATTTACATAGATGTCCTCACTCAATGCGTATCCCTAGCAGATGTTGTATTTATTTTGTTGTATTTATTTTTCCTGTAATGACTTTCTGAGATCTTAGAGACTGAAGTACATCATAAGGGAAATAAAATTTGTTATGAGCAACTAGCCATATCTATCTACTAGAATGTTATGTTTTGTGTCCCCCACTCAAATTCATGTGTTGAAATTTAATCCCCAATGTGATGGTATTTGGAAGTGGAGACTTTGGAAGGTAATTAGGCCATAAGAGTGGAGATCTTCATGATGAGATTAGTAGTCTTATAAAAAGAAGAGGCCATAGAGTTATTTCACTCTCTTGCTACTATGTGAGGATACAAGCAGTGTGCAAACTGAACTGGAAGATGGTTATCATCAGAACCCAACCATACTGGATCTTGAACTTCCAGCTTCCAGAACTGTGAGAAAATATTTATGCTATCATTAGCTTCCCAGTATGGTATTTTGTTATAGCAGCCCGAAGTGTCCAAGACATAAAAATTATCTATTTTTAAAAGGAACTAGTCATCCAAAAATATTATTCCTTACCCTCAAAATTATACACAAATATTGGCAATCAATATGAGTTAGGTTAGATAATTAGGAAGATGTGTAATTTGGTTAATTGTCCTCACCCAGAGTCCCATTTCTACTTCAGTGAAAGTCACAGGTGGAAGGTCAAGTGTTTGATTTTTATTTTAGAACTTTTCAACAGGTTTTAAATGAAATTATAGAGAAAATACTGGCCAAGCTTATCTGGGAAAATAACACATTATTTAGAGTCAACATTAGATCCCAAAAAAGATCCTGACAACATGAAAGAAAAGGCCTAATAAGGTGATAATATATAACAAGAATAAATGTATGATTCCACACGAGGGTCCAAAAACACAAGAAAAATATGAGAGGTATGGCTTAATAAGAACACGTATTAAAAATGTTATTAAGAATTTTAATTGGTAATAAAGATACTAAGGGTCATGTGCTTACTGAGAGTCACTAAATTAGACCACATCCATAGAATTACAATGATTTAGAAGAAAGAGATGATGATCTTATTTATTCAAGACTGTTCGGGCTTCATCTGGAATTTTTGTTTCTAGATGATATGCTTTTATAAAGTATAATGTTAAAATGGTGAATATATTTAATGCCATGTCAAATGAAGAACAGCAACAGAACTTGGAAATGTTAGGGTAAAACAAGACTGAAGAGAGACAGAAAGCTTATCTTCAAATAGCTGGAGGGCTGTCATTTGGAAAGACTTTAGACCTGTCCTTCATGGCCCCAAAGGGGAAAAATTAAGTTGGCATGGCTAACTCCTCCTTATCCTTCAGGAAATATCACATTCTAAAGCAGACCTTCTCGAACAAAATAGCAGCAGACTCAGAGACTCCAAGAAGAAACTAGTTATTACCAAAGGGGAAGGGTGTGGGAGGGCAGGTGGGGAGGGTGGGAGCAGGGGATTGTGGGGTATTATGTTTAGTACACATGGTGTGGGGGATCACAGGGAAAACAGTGGAGCACAGAGAAGGCAAACAGTGAATCTGTGGCATCTTACTACACTGATGGACAGTGACTGCATTGGGATATGAGTGGGGAGTTGATAATATGGGTAAATGTAGTAACCACATTGTTTTTTCATGTGAAACCTTCATAAGAGTGTATATCAATACCTTAATAAATAATAAATAAATAAATAAATAAAATAAAGCAGACCTTCTCTGGTCTAGACAGTGAACTCCTGATCGCTGGCCTCCATAGCATCCATTATTGGGTACCAACCCTATTTCTAATTATCAAATGGCTAGCTCTGCTACACTGCAAATTTCTGGAGAGGGTGGACCATGTATGATTTGTTAGTCCTACCACTCCATGCCTAACACAGGTGAATGCATGAAAGAACACATGAGAAATAGATTTGACATTAATATGAAAAGGTATATCCCAATACAGTTGTGCAGAGATTCATGGACTACCTCAAGAAATAGCTATTTTTATTTCATGGGAACTCTTGCTCAGGCTTAAAATGGCAGCCCACTTGTCTAGAGCAGGGGTGGGTGAGGTAGAGGGGATTGAAGCATCAAGGGAGTGACTGTCTTAAATGATTTTCAACCTGAGGCTCTATGATTTGAGTTCTGCTGGGAAAGGTTACGCTTATTACATATTAGATTTCATTTTAGCACTTCAGGTGTATTCTAATCTATTTTGGAAAAGTTTAGTCATAAACTTATACCTAATTGCTTCTGTTCAAACCCAAATCTCATTTGATGTTTCTAGCTTTTCCTTCTTCTCTCCCTATTCCAAAAAGCCAATGATTAATACTTCCACTTTACTGTAAGGATGCCTAAGCTTCAGAAAACATAGTAGACTGAGTGAGGTCAGACTCAGAGAAGAGAAAAGTATTTCTGAGATTCTTAGCATCAACTGTGCCAAAAGTAAACGCAGATTTGATGAGCGACAGAGTCATTACCTCTCCATTTCCCTTTCCTCAGATTCTATTTCTACAAGGGCCTGATTTTCCATAGGAACAGATCAGATTTACAGCAAATAAAAAGATTGCATCTTTTATTTATAAGGCAAAAAATCTGCCCAAATACTTTTCATTAAAATTGTGTGTCCTGTCATACTGGCTTTCAGAGTATTAGTCAAGCATTACGTAACTTTGATTATTCCTGTGGAGATTAATAAGCAAAGACCTTGACGGTCAGCACAGTATCAGAGAATACCAATTCCAACTTTGATTACTTGATTCAGTTTGACTGTGAGGTTTGGGGATGAGGTTGTGAGATGTGAACAAACATACATGCTCACTGTCCATTCTCCACTCTCTGCTTTCCTTCCAGAGAAACTTTCCTTCTGAGAGTATCCTCTAGCTTTAAATCAATAGACGATTATGGAATTAGGAAAACTGTTATTAACTAGTTACAATTAAAATACAAATACATTTATTTTTAATCTTATCTCATCTAGTAAGACTGCTTCGAAAAAAATTAGGTAGATAAGATAAAGGACAAGGAGTTACAGAGGGGGAAGGCTGGCAAGTGACATCCTGGTTCAGAGTACAATTGCTGAGAGAGGCCCCACATACCAGGAAAGGAACTTCGGGAGAGCTCCCCCCACATACAGCACTGACTATAGCTGTCCTCAGTAAGTGTGGGCTGGGTGGAGGTAATTATGGTCACCTTTAAATTTAATGCCTAACTCTTCTTGAAGACTTAATTCCTTATTTTAAGGATGAACAAAACAAGGGAAGGATTACAGAGAAAACATGAGGAGAATGAGGAAGTTCTACAGTTTTCAAATGCTTAATGTTTTCTTTTTGTACCCCGTCACACTAGCAGTCAGAGACCAAGCAGTAGTTCCTTGTTTATACTTCACTCTGCATATTCCTTTGTTTTCTACAGCTTCAAGCAAACCCCGCCAAATAATGTAGTCATTCCTATGCTTAGTGTAGCTTCAAACACGTCTCTGAGACAAAAATAAATGTGAACATGGTGTGGGGGTAGGGAGGTCACAGGGAAGAGAGTGTAACACAGAGAAGACAAGTAGTGACTGTGGCATCTTATTACGCTGATGGACAGTGACTGCAATGGAGTATGGGGAGGACTTGATAATATGGGTGAATGTAGTAACCACAATGTTTTTCATGTGAAACCTTCATAAGAGTGTATATCAGCTATACCTTAATAATGTGAACAAAGAATGTCTACGCTAAGCTAAAACTACATGGATGCACTCTTCACAAGTGTTTCTCCCACTTTAACATGCACACAAATCACCTGGAGGTCTTGATAATAGGCAGATTTTAATCCACTAGGTCTTGGGTGGAGCCTGAGATTCTGCATTTCTACCAAACCCTTAGGTAACACTGAGAATGCATCCACAAATCACACTCTGAGTAGGTTTTACACCATGACATGAAAATCCAACTTTGCCAGTAAACCTGTACCTTCACCTCATTCCCACCTTAATTTTTTTCCTGAGTTCCTGAATTCTTTCCTGTTTCACTGGAATGGGAAAATTTTAGGACCAAGCAGAGTGGCTACAAAAGAAAATATTCTAAAATTACAACTTCAAGTGGAGTAATAAGATTTTAAGTTGTCTCAAGGGTAGAGATATAATTTTTGATATGCATGAATTATACATACTTCATGCAAATCACTGAACAAATACACAGTAGCTTGTCTATTTCTTTCCATCAGTGAAGCCCTATGTCTGCATAACTTAAAAGAAGTCTGTTGCATTAATACACAGCACTTCATCTTATTGTTCAGGTATCTCTGGAGGGTGAGGTGATCTGAATAAGCCAAATTTTCCAGATAACTGAAGTTTATCTTTTTATGTTCCAAACATATTTATTTTAGTGATTTTTAATTGCAGTCTTTCTGGAATTAACATATTCAAGACTTGCTAGATACACAAAACAAAGTTTAACATCTCCACAATTATCCAGGGACAACAATGATGATTCTATGGCATGGTATAGTAACAAAGCTATAGGAGCTACTCAGGTGTATGTGGGACTGACAAGTAGAGTCTAGGAGTGTCCTTTGAAGGTTTCTCAGTCTATTTAGATCAAACTTCTGCCTCATCCCTCCGTGATCAGCTGCCACATCATACTGCTCTCTGCACAATTCTTGACATTTTTTATCTGCTTCTTTATTTTTCACATAATATTCTGAGAAATATTCTGAGACTGGCTCCCTTCTCATTTTCTTTTTTTTCCCTACTGTGGGAGCTCTTTACCAGGGCCTTGGCTTACTGGTTATCTGTAGCAGTACAATCATTCCAGCTTTAAAAAAGCACACACAGGTGGATGCCCCATTGAGCATCTCTTACTAAGATTATTGAATACTCACTGATTCCAGTGTCCTTACAGTACTGGACCAAGTACTGTCCCATGGCTTTCAGTAGGTGATTATATTCTTGGACATTGAAAAATTCCTGCTTATTATGGGATGGCTCCATGATCTCCAAGGGTATATTAACAATTCCAACCACACCGGCACCAAGTCTGGGGGAACAGATACACTTATAAATTTTGTGAAATTTAGCTAAGGAAAAAGAAACAGCAAATATACCCAGGTCTTTTAAAATTAATTAAAAAAAAAATTCATTCACTTGGTCTGGATTCTGTCAAAGTTTAACAAGTTATCTTATAATTATATTTTGTTAAATCCATGGCAATTCCAGGTATGTTTGGTCCTATAACACAAAACCTCTTATTAATACATCATTACTGAATATACATTTTGTTTTCTAAACCAATAACCTTACATAGGGAGTCAGGGTGGGTGGGAAGAGAAGGCCTTTTAGCATTAACCACCACTAATAATGCCTTGATGCAATAAATTGACATGATCCTCTTAATGATATTGGCTGGAAAGTCACTTTCTTCATCCTCATTTCATCTATCAGGCTGGGTGTCTCCCCATCATTGCAGAGGTACAGAGGGTACTCAGTGAATTCCACTAAGGGAATATAAGGGCTGGATTATCCCAGAAATTAACAGGTAATCTTCCTGTTAGCCTGATGAAAAATTCGGGTTTTTTTCCACATGTTTAGCAGCTCATGACATATGTAGCTGGGATATTCTACTCAGTGTCATAACCTGTTTTGGGAAAGAACATCTAGGAGTTTAGCTTTTCAGTGGTTCCCCGTTGCCCTTAGCATGGCATATAAATCAAGCCTTCCTAATTTGGGGCTGTTGCTTATCATGTTTTTTTCCACTTTCCCCTTCCACCCGGCCCTCCCTTCACTATTCATTCTAAAAATCTAAATCTGGGCAACATTTCTCCTAGGAATGACTTAACTTCCCCTAGTATTGTTTACTGCCCCTCTGAAATGCTCTTTTTTTACCTGATGCTTGACTCTAATACTCATTCATTCATGCTCAGCATCTGGATCTATCCCAAGAACTAGGAATATAGTAATGAACTAGAAAGACAACATCTCTGATAATGAAGTTTCTCTTCTATTGAAGGTGTCAAGCGTTAAGGGAGACAATATCATTTCAGAGAGTGGTAAGTGGTATGAGGAAATAAAGCAGATGCTATAATATGTGAAGAGTGATAAGGTGGAGGGAAAGTAAGAGCAGGGGCTAATTTTAAATAGATAGCCCAGGAAGACCTTCCTGTGGAAGGGACTTTAGAGGCGGTACCTGAGTACCATGCTAGGAGGACCAGCAGTAAGAATGGAGGACAGAAGGTTCAAGGCAGAGAGAATGGCAAGTACCAGGTTGTAAAGCAGGAACCAGTTTAGAATGCCTGAGAAACAGGAAGCTGGGGATGGGAAAGAAAGGCAGTGTGAGGGATGGAAGATGTCACAAAGCCAGGCAGAGGCCAGATTACTGCACGACTGTGGTAATCAGTTCTATTCTATAGGCACTGGAGTTTTAAATGAATAAACTAATTTTTGTTTTAAAAGATCATTCTTGCTGTTTCCACACAATATAAAAAATATGTATTTATACACTTGTCTTTTCACTGGAGTGTAAGTTTCTTAGCAAAGGGCAGTAGGTTTTCACCTTGTCTTCAGAGCTTAGTACAATGCCTGACCCATGATACTGCAATGTAAGTGCTTACTGAATGAAGAAATGAATGAACTACTGATTGTTTGGAAGTGAGAAAGCAAGATGAAATATGGTCCCCTGATCCATTCTACCCATCACAGTTATCTTGACTCTAACTTTCTATGGTCTTTCTTCAAGACTCTACATAATTCATGAAAGCAGCTTGCAGAGTTTCAGACCACTGGAAAAGCACCAGAATGTATTACTGTGGAATATAAATAGGCTGGAGTGTTAATAATATACACTCAGGCAGGTAACCAGCAAGAACTCATACATGTAGGGGCTGCATGAAATCTTAACAGGGTTGCTTTACAAGACTCTGGGCTTTTCTTTTCTAAAATTTCTTTACTATGCTTGTATTATTTTTCAACTGGTAAAATATTAAAAACTTAACCCAAGTAGGTGACACAAGGAATGGTAAAACATTAAATTGCTCAGGAACTGCTCTGAAAATATTTCCAGAAGTGTGTTTTTTCCTTAGAACAGGCACGCAGCTCTACTGATACTATAAATTAGGCAGATTAATGCCTGCACATTGATGGGAAGGATAAACGGACAATATGACACCTGCTCCAATTATGATTAGTCATTCATCTAACTTCACAGACACAATCTTAGTACAACCTCCTTTGTCCTGCCTATGCCTCTGAAAACAAAAACATACTTACAAGGACTTCAGTTTCAACTGTGGGCCCACTTTCTCATGCATTTTGATCAAGCGGCTATTACTGTAAATGAACATCCCAGCTTGGCTTCGGTTTTCTATGTTCACTCCAAAGAACAGGGAGAGAGTCCTTGCTTTTCTTAATTCTCTAGCATTATATTTAGAAAAGTTTAAAAAAAAGATTTTATTAAATAAAATATACAGTTTACAAACTGCTAATAATTTAACTTGAAGGTATACATCAAAGGAATTACACATAAAATATCCAGGTATTCTGCAAAACCAAGTCCCTACACTGAGTATCTCTGGATAGCAAGTATTTTGCATAAACATGATGGCCAATAACTATATCAGTCAAACACAAACATTCCTCAATCCAAAAGCAAGTTGCCAATTTAAATTTATAAAAACTAGAAAATGCCAAAAGAGTTGTGAAATGTGAACTGGTCTACTATGTACATTGCAGCATTCTGAAAAATGATTATTTGGCTATTTTAAAATTTGGATATTTCTAACATTGGGTGTGATCTCTAACTTTCAGCATGGTCTCAAGCCTCCAAATACCCTACATAGATCAGAATGTGACAAAAGACATTCTTTAGGTTTCTTTTTCTAAAATCAAAGTTAATAAATTAAGTTTACAAGGGCAGTAGATGTAAGCTCCTATTTTTCTGACTCTGTCCTGCTGTACTATGTTTTATGTGACTTTTCTATTAACAGTATAAAAATAGAAAGTGAGACATAGCAGAGTATGATAGAAACAATCACAGTAACAGGAGGCTGCTTGGAGCTATGAAAAGTGCCTGGATGTGACAACCAGAAACGGACCTGGCTCCAAATTCAAGCTTGTTTGTCTTTGGAATAACTGTCTGACTATGGATGAATCACTTTAATTTCTGTCTCATCTGAAAAGCAAGAATAATACCTCCCTAGCCACTTGGAATGCTGTGAGGGCTTAAAGAGATAATGTTAAATATAACATACAAACCTGGAATAAATAACAAATGTTGTTTTCCTTTCCCAACAAAGAATGGTGCCAAATGTAATTCTTCCCCTCCACCTATCTTATAGCTCTCCTCATCCCAGAAAAACAGTTTTTCTTTTCAAATTCACGACCATGTGTCATTACAACTGACATAACATACCTACTGGATTGATTATATATATATATATATATCATTAAAGGACAATAATAAAGTTCTATCAGTCCTTCTCTGTGGATAGTATATCAGACTTTCTGAGTAAGTTACTGACATGGATCAATATACCATGTATTTTTTAAATGCATGTACAGATAAGGCTAAATATATATGAATCAAATTTTTTCTCAAAATGCCTATTCAGTAATTAGATCCCCCTCTTCAACAAAAATGAATACTGAGTATGTAAGGGTTCCAAAACAGAGTGATAAAGGATATTACATAATCACTCTGCAATATTAAGTGGCATACTTTACTGATTGCCTTCTAAAAAAAATTTTTTTTTGTATTTTGCTACAAAAACAAGTTCACATCAGCTGGCATCATTATTAATCAAATATAGGTTGGTCACCTTGCATGCATAGCATCGTGACCATAAACAAGGCATCAACCAGCTTTTTCTTTCTGAAGACTTTAAAGAGGCCTTTGCTTTTCAATGAAGATTTCCTTGATATTTATTTAATATTTATTTTTATAAATGCATAATTAACATCTCAAATTTAAGTTTTGGGAAAAGTTATGATTATACAGCACTTCATGGTTCACCAAAAAGAAGCCAAAAACTAGTAATAGTTTGCTAAAAGTTTGTTCCTCAAAGTTATCACAGTTTTCAAAGTCTTTCATTACTTGAACAACAGCGATTATTTTTGTTTTAACTTAACACCTGAGGTAGACAGCAAGTCAACCTTACAAATGTAAATAACAATTCTGTTATATAGGCTTGCTATTTTAATTTAATGTAAATGATACATTTACTTGAAATATTTCTATCTTAAATTTTAAGCAGTACTAGAAGAGAGAAGTTGGGACCAACCCTCCAGAGTTTAAATGGCAAAGGACACAGGACAAGTCAGCTGATATCCTGGGCAGTTCAGTTCTTCAATCCAATCAGACACTGAACTAATTTTTCACTCTGTATTCAGAAGTTTTAACATGATGTAAACATGTGTACATGTAAATATATTTACAAATATTTTACACTGATTATGCTGGTTGGGGGATTTTGACCATATTATGCTTCATCTCATAAAATGTCACAGGCTGAGAAAGAGAAATTGTCACAGTAACCACCCAGTCTGCCTACTCATAAATGAGAATTTGTTTTAACACAGTGTGGAGGATTCTGGCAAACAGAAAATCTTACATCTTACCTCCGTTTCTCTCTAAGAATCTTACGCTTTGCTTCTACATCTTCCATAGCTTGTAATATACCCTGGAGAAGTACAATTGTTAGGAAAGAACATAATTTTATTATTAAATTAACAAAAACAGCTTATTATTTGCTATCGTATTACCCAAATGTTTTACAAAGTAACAGTAATAGGTCACACTGCCTAATGCATCTTCCATGGTATGTACTCAGTAAATAACTGGTAAACCATTAAGTTCCAGCAGGTAAGAAGACCAACCAAATTCTAGCCTACAGTTCCTTTTGCACATATTCCGATATCCTCTCTGCCTTTCAGAGAAAGAGCCATTACTCCCTGTACTGTTGCAGTGGCTTTCACACAATTAATTCACACAAAAAGGCCTACTAATGTGAAAGGTAGGGAAAGTCACTCAATGTCCCTAGACTCTTACTTTTGTCTATGAAGAAAGAAAATGGTGAATCACGTGATCAACCACTAAGGCTTCTTTCAGGAAAAAAATTTATAATTAAAAAAGTTTGTCAGTATCCCCCAAAATGATCTCCCTTATTGATATAAGGTCCCAGATACCCTAATATTCCTCAATCTTTCCCTTTATGGGAGATCCCATCCTTAGTTTCCTCCCTTTTTGAGTGGTTCAGTACCAATGCCTACTTATCCCTCTTATCATTTCTTTTCATTTAATATATTGGCTTATTAACTACCCGACTCAAGCATGCTTCCTCTAACCAGGCAGAAAGGAAAAATTCATTATTATTCTTTCACAAATAATAATAGACTACTAATGTGCTCCATCCACCTGATGTGAAAGATGGGCATCTCATTTGATAGGTACACCACTCACTGAACACTGTTTTCACCAACTTTAAAATAAAAGAAAGTAGTAAATGATTAGTAAGTATTCCACTTCCAAATCTACTCAACCGCCTAGAGGAATTTAAGAGGTCAAAAGCAGAGGTCATCTGCTTTGCTCTTGTCTCTGAGCTGAAGAAACTAGCATGCATCAGAGCAACAGCCTTCTCTGCCCTTCCTGTCCGTGCAGTCAGAGCACAGAGCAGAGAGGCAGTGAGAGGTAATGGGCTAAGGCAAGAAGAAAGCAAGGTCCTGGCCCATTAGAAAGAGTCTGTTTCTCTTGTCTTTCAAATACATAAAGCCAAGGAAATTGATTTCTTAAGCACATATTTTTTAAAAAAACTTAAACTTTTCTTTAAAAATCGATAACAAAAAGAGAGTTCATCATTTAACTTAAAAACAAACAAAGAAAAAAGTAAGAGAATTTGGGGAAAGCCACAGATAGCTTTGGGGCATTTTCATGGGCTACTCATTGACTTCATCCCCTGTTCAGAGCTCTTTATCAGACACAGACCTGGCCCTTGAAAATTTAAAGGCAAATCACGGAAAGGATTATACTGAGTCCATGGAAGAGGATGAAGAAAAAGTGTAGTGAAGTTTGTTTTTCTCCATATACCTATTTATCCCTCTGTAAGCAAGCAAATAAATATGTCTCTTACTGATTCATCATGGTAGAAAGTTTTGTGCCATATTTTTGGGAAAAGTTAGCAAACTTACATGTTCTGCAACAACATTCTTTTTCTCTTAGTTGCCGTGCATTAAAATTAATAATAATAGTTCTCTATAATCTATCTTATTCATGGGCATATTGCAAGGATTACAGAAAATGTTTATGAACTGTGTGGAGCAACTCATAAGGAAAGAGCTTTGTAAGCTAGAAGCACTGTTATTAATATTCATAATTACACTACATAATTCCTAGCACTAGAAAGAAAGATGGCTTATTAGTTGTCTTGTTCTCCCCATTTATTTAGGCCCATAGGGAGCTATAATTTGAAAAAGTATTTTCAAGGAGACTTGATAGGCTAGATTTTTCTGCTGGCTTTTCATTATTTTCTCCTTTTCTCATATTACTTTTCATTTTAAAGAAATGAACTGTGATGCTCTTCCCTCTGCTCTGGATTCACCCCATGTTTCTTTCATCTTTGCTCTCAGTCTCAGCCTTCCTCCCGCTTGCTGAGTTTTCTCTCCTTTCTCTGCATTCATCTGTTCTGTTTACCTGTGTTAAAATCAACTTAATCTTCTGAGTGTGTCTGTACTTAAAAGCTTCGGAGGTAAATGTTGAGACAATTGTGCAGAGGAAATAGCAAATGACACTGTTGGCTATTTAAGAAGTTTACTCTAATTTACTCTATATATCACATATAGATATATTATTACCTTGGCAGAAGACAAGGAAGTTCTATCAGGCTGGTTTACAGTGATTTGTGCTTCTTTCAATACAAATTCAGCTAGAAGCAAAGCAATTATAGCACAATGAAATTCTTTCAAGCAATTTTAAGTGTACATTGTGTATATACAGGGAGAGAGCATCATGACCAGTGAGAACAGCTTACAGATAATAACCTCAGAATCTCCTATATTCCTTCCATAGCTCTTATGCATTCCAAATCAGGGTGGCCATCCTAGGCTCTCTTAGGCATGACAGTTTATAGGGCATAAATATATACATATAAACTCAAAAATCATGACTAAATGGCTGACTGAAACTCTCTAAAATCCATGAAATATTTTTTTGAGGCTATTCCCCACTCCTGGTCACTGGAATGGGTGGCTTTGTCCTTGTTGGAGTAGAAGAGAGTGTGGAATCATTTAAGTGAATCCTTCTTCACGTGAATGCAATACTAGTCTCTAAAATGATCTAACTCAGCATCATGACAACCAGGGTTTCTAATATATATCAATCTTATTCCAACTTTGTACTTGGAATAAAAATAATAATAAATCACAATATATATTATAAAAAGATAACATCATAATTAAATAAAACCAGAGATGTAAACAATGTGTTATGAAGTTCTTTGGAGGTAAGAACTACATTTGATTAATTGCAGTTATTCCTACAATGCCTAGAACAGTGTATATATTTTAGAATAAGTGCACAATTCGTATTTGCTAAATGAATGAACAATATGACATAGGCCATAGGTAATTACATACCAATCTTTACTTCTTCTTCTGCCTTTTTAACTTCATTCTTAAATGCTCCTTTAAAAGAAGATGTGACATATAGATACTTTCTGAAAAGAAAAACAAAGAACATAATCAAGATAGATTATCATTTTAAAGTACATAATTTGAGAATATTCTTTAGGAAGACCATCTACTCCAGATATACATAATTATTAAGAAAGATTCATGATGTAAGATGCATCCAGCTGAAAAATTAGCAAACTTTAAACCTAAGAAGAAAGATAAGAAAATCTCTGCTCACACAATGTTCACTTAAACATATAAAACAGGAAAATTTTCTTAAAAAGATAAATTTCTATGCAGCTGCTCCATTTTCAAAGTTTCTGGTTAATATATGCCACCCTTTTACCCAGATCATCACTGACTGGATAAACTGCTTCTCCCAGTCCCCAAACAATTATCTCTAACTGAAATGCTCAGAAACATACATCATTATCATTTGAAACTACTAAAACACATTTTCTACTTTATTGCTCAATAAGCCTGTTTTCAAGGTTGTTTTAGTGACAGCAAAGACACAAAAATATACATAACTCAAAGTGAGCAAAGTATAGGTGAGAAAAGCTCTATAGACCAGAGGTTCTCTGAATAAAACTGAAACTATGTATGTCTACTATAGAGGACTCCTGGAACCCAGGATTTCAAATGCTTGTTTAAAGCATCATGGAGAGAAGAATTCCAGAACAATATTTGGTTTGAGAATACTCAGAGCTTTGTATATTTTATTCTATAACATCTGCCTTGTACCCCTATAGAATCAGGAGCTCACCATTTTCTGATACCTTCAGTGTTTAGAAAAGGTATCAAACGTTCAGTGAGAGGCAGGTGGAAACCTGTAGATCATCTCTGGAAGGCAAAATGTCTTAAGATACATAAAAAGAGTCATTTGCTCAGGCAGAGAAGAGAGTCTAATCTATGGGCCCCAATGAGCCTATGCAAGGGACAGGCAAAATACAGCCCATGAACCAAACTGGGCCAGAAGCTTGTTTTTGATACAGCCTGACACCTAAGAATGTTTGGGTTTTTTTCCATTTGCAAAGGCTTGTAAAAAATATATAAAGGGAAAAATAAGAATATGCAAGAGACAGGATGTAATGAGATATTCATTATCAGGCCCTTAACAGAAGAGGTCTGCCAACCCCTGGAATCTATGCTAGTAGCAATGGTTTTTAAATGATAGCTGATTTAGAATGCCTTTATATGTTCTGACTTTTAAGCAGTACATGAGGTAATGAAAATTATTCACTATACAAACAGGTCACAGATAATTTAAATGTTTGTTAGTTCGGAGTCTGTTTATAGGTGTTTAAGACTCTCATCCATTATTTCTACAGAAGCAGTACAGATATACTTAAGACAGAACACCTTCATGATTAAGCATTTAAGAGTTTGACTGCCTGGAGCTCATCTTCCTGTGTTAAAAGTCTACATGTGTCCATTACTAGTAGTAAGACTAAGCAAATTACTTCATTTTCCATTATTCTCATTGCATAAGTATAAATGAGGATGATAACAATGGTATTTATCCAGAAGGTTCTTATGAGAATTGAAGGTGTCACTATAACTAAGGAGCTTAGAACAATGTTGGTTTGGGGTAAGTACTTTATATATATTGTTATTATCTATAACATGTTTCCATAATATTAGATATTAGATAATAATAACACATACTAAGTATTTACTCCCTAAATGTGTGTTTTAGAGGGATAATACCCTGGGAATGAGTAGTGAAATGAGTAGCTGGAGAAATTCCTTCTCTTTTTAGAATCTAAAGTATTTACAGAAGTTTGCCCAGTTACCTACATGAGAAGCACTAATGTTAAAAAATAATCCAATGTCATCCTATGTTCATCTATTTCAATGGTTTAATGAATAATTCAAGCTATAATAACTAACTTTGTATCTCTACTGCTAACTAATATTCATTTTCCAGTAAGGTTATACAGTTAACTATGGGAAAGGAATACCCATAAAATCTAAGGTAAAGTAATTCACAGTTTGTTCCCTTGATTTTCTTTTATAATGAACATTATTCATTAAGGCATAACCTAGATGTACTTCAGATTAGCCTCCATAACACTTAGGGAACAGCAAGACCTAAGTTTTAAAGTATAAAATTATTGGTATCTATATCCTGGAATTATCATTAGAAAAAAAATCACACACTAATGACATAAATAACCTAGTTGTATAATTATGCATTTTAATCAAATCATTTTTTTTTAAAAATCAAAGTGAAATCAAAGAACTGCTTGAACAATGAAGTAGTCCTTCAAAGATGATATGAATTAAACTACTCAAGCATTTCCACAGACTCTGTGTTTACACCCATATAAAGTAAAGGTGGTACAAAAGGTGACAACTCTGTTTCAGTTTTACTTTTAAACATCAAAGACCAAAAATGTGCTCTCTTTGTAGTCTGCTTCATTGAGATAACTGGGTTCCAGGTGATCTGTATATTTTTACAATTTTAATTTTCAATTCTTCATAACTAGTATAGAAATCTAACTAAGAAATACATGCACTTTTATAAATCCAGTGTAATGAGTCTACCCAATCTCATAACAGAAAGAATTTTTGATCCAATCTGCATCCATAATCTGGAACCTACATCAGCCTGACACTTTGAATTTTTTCCTACTTGTGGACTCTTGCAGATAAAAATGCCTTTGAGAGCCAAAGAAATGCAGCCCCTGGAGAACAAGGGAGAGAATCCATCCAGCTCTGTCTGCTCCTCAGTTCTTGCCAGTGAGGGCAAGGAACCAGTGTCCCCTCTAAGACAGGGCCTCCAGTTCCTCAGTTGTTAGATCATCTTCTTCCAAACCCACTTTCCAAACCTTGCATTGACTTCACTTCTGCCTACAACCCTAGACCGCAGCCTCCACCTCCACACTTTGCCTTCTCTCTAAATTCTGCCTTGTTCCACCATATCTTATTAGGCCACTCTTCCCCACACACTTCACCTTCTACCTCCCAACTCTTTCCCATTAATGAAATTGCATTAAAATATTTTACTTGTCTTCTCTTTCTGCATAAAACAATTTATTGAATATTTACTTCTAGAAGAACTAAAAAAAAATAAGGTCAATGGTAAGTATTGAGGAAAATGTAAATGAAAACAACATAAAAGTTTTGCTCCTCAGAGTGGTAAAAATGAAAAAAAAAGAAAATATTGTGAATAGCAAGTATGGATTTAGAACCAGAAAAAAGGGCACTTGGTGTAAAAATGAATTGGTGTCTAGTTCTTGGTGGACAAATTAACAGCACCCATTAAAATGAATGGTGTACCTATCTTATGACTCAGAAATGTGTTTCTATAATCTGTTCTATAAGAAATAATTGCATATTAGCATAAATATACATGTGTCCAGTGATGCCCAGTTTAGTACTGCAACAATAAACACTTAAAAAATCCTAAATATACATCAACAAAGAAACATTTAAATAAACCATACGGTACTATACAATATGTTTAACAATGACAGGGAAAGATATCCAAGGGATAATTTATTAGTTAAAAGAGCAAGTTCCATATATTTTTATTTTAAAAAAAGAACTCTAGGATTGGATTAAAGATGGCAGTGTGAGAGGTCAGACACAGGCTTCCTCCTAAAACTGCATATAATACGAAAATATAATTAATACAACTAGTCCTGAAAGAGCAACAGGAAAGTGTTTTAGTGACAGCAAAACTGTGCCAGACTGAATACACCTGGTGAAGAGCAGACCTCACAGAACAGGGTAACATACCAAAGCTGTGGCCCAGCGGGACCGAAGCCCTTCCCCAACCCCAGCTCACCAGTGGGAGGAAGAGAAATGGAGCAAGAAGGGAGTGAAGGCCTGGGACTGCTGAATACCTAACTCCAGAGATCTGCTCTAGGAGGACAAACCTACATTTCATGGTGCTTGCATGATACTCTCATGATTATGGGGTTGGAAAGCTAAGACAGGCAGAATTCCTGGAGAGACTAAGATTCCAGCTGCTTGTGGAAAGCAGGGATCCATATCTGGCTGCTCTGGGACAAAAGAAAGGTGGGCAGTCTGAGAGACTCCCTAACAAGGAAGCCCTTAGCAGGAGGGCTGCTAAAGGGGCAAGGACTGCACAGAGCTTACTGCTCAGGAGAGAGGACAGGTAGACAAAATTGTCCGGGTGCACTCTGCCCAGCAGGTTGGGAGCTTTGCCATATAGACTCTCATATTTAAGGAGGAAAAAGAAATCTTCCACCTTAGATGATCTTCAGGTGCTCCAGCTCCCTGGCTGGCTATACAGCTCCAAGGACTCCCTCTGAGATACACAGCCTACTGCACCTTTCTCCTGGCCAGCCTCACCTGGCTCACAAACCGGCAAACCCTACCGTGGTATTAGGTCAGCAGGAGGGAAGAGCTGTCTACAGCAACTACAAAGGAAAAGCATAGAGGCTTATGCCTGTGTGCTTGGCCCACTGGTTCAGGCAGTGGAAACAGGCATAGCAGCCAGGAAGCAGGAAACAGCTCTTTCCTCCCCCCCAGGCACCAATACCACTCCCCTGAGATCCTCAACATTGCATTAGGGGCTGAGCAGCTCCAGGGAGAAGAGATTCTGGGCACTAGAGGGCGCCATATACAAATATGAAAAGACAACGGAACCTGGTTCAGAGTAAAATTATTAGTAAAAACTGCTGAGAAAGATTTAAATGACATCAACCTCATGACTCTTCCTGAAAGGGAGTTCAAAATAAAAATCATTAACATGCTCATGAAGGTACGGAAAGATATTCAAGAACTCAGGAATGAATTCCAGTCAGAGATACAATTATTGAAGAACACAATGGAGGGTATTAAAACCAGATTGAATATGGTGGAGGAGACGATAAATGAAATAGAAACTAGAGAAGAGGAATACAAAGAAGCTGAAGCACAGAGAGAAAAAAGGATCTCTAAGAATGAAAGAATATTGAGAGAACTGTGTGACCAATCCAAACGGAACAATGTTCGCATTATAGGGGTACCAGAAGAAGAAGAGAGAGAAAAAGGGATAGAAAGTGTCTTTGAGGAGGTAATTGCTGAAAACTTCCCAAATCTGGGGAAGGAGATAGTCTCCCAGGCCATGGAGATGCACAGATCTCCCAACACAAGGGACCCAAGGAAGACAACACCAAGACATCTAGTAATTAAAAAGGCAAAGATCAAGGATAAGGACAGACTATTAAAAGCAGCCAGAGAGAGAAATAAGATCACATACAAAGGAAAGCCCATCAGGCTATCATCAGACTTCTCAACAGAAACCTTACAGGTGATGTATTTAATGAAATGAAGCAGAAGGGCCTTGAACCAAGAATACTTTATCTGGCAAGATTATCATTTAAATTTGAAGGAGGGATTAAACAATTTCCAGATAAGCAAAAGCTGAGAGAATTTACCTTCCACACACCATCCCTACAGTGAATTTTGGAGGGAATGCTATAGATGGCAGTGTTCCTAAGGTTTAATAGCTGTCACCAGAGGTAATAAAACCACAGTAAAGAAAGTAGAATAGCTAATTACTAAGCAAATGCAAAATTAAATTATCCCCAAAGTCAATCCAGGGATAGACAAAGAGTACAGAATATGATACCTAATATATAAAAAATGGAGGTGGAGGAAAAAGGAAAAGAAAATAAGAAGAACCTTCAGATTGTGTTTGTTTGTAATAGCATATTAAGTGAGTTAAGTTAGAACTCTTAGATAGTAAGGAAGTTAACCTTGAGTCTTTGGTAACCAAGAATCTAAAGCCTGCAATGCCAATAAGTACATATCTATCCATAATTACCCTAAATGTAATTGGACTGAATGCACCAATCAAAAGACATAGAGTCACTGAGTGGATAAAAACAAGACCCATCTATATGCTGCCTACAAGAGACTCACCTTAAACCGAAAAAAACACAGACTAAAAGTGAAGGGATGGAAAAAGATATTTCATGCAACTAAGAGGGAGAAAAAAGTAGGAGTTGCAGTACTTGCTTGTATCAGACAAAACAGACATCAAAACAAAGAAAGTCACAAGAGACAAAGAAGGACATTATGTAATGATAAAAGGGTCAATCCAACAAGAAGATATAACCATTATAAATATCTATGTGCCCAACACAGGAACACCTACATATGTGAAACAAATATACTAACAGAATTAAAAGGAGAAATAGAATGCAGTGCATTCATTCTAAGAAACTTCAACACTCCACTCACTCTGAAGGACAGATCAACCAGACAGAAAATAAGTAAGGAGACAGAGGCACTGAATGACACAATAGAACAGATGGACCTAACAGACATCTACAGAACTCTACGCACAAAAGCAGCAGAATACACATTCCTCTCAAGTGCACATGGAACATTTTCAAGAATAGATCATATACTAGGCCACAGAAAGAGCCTCGGTAAATTCAAAAAGATTGAAATTGTACCAACCAGTTTCTCAGACCACAAAGGTATGAAACTAGAAATAAATTACACAAAGAAAATGAAAAATCCCACAAACACATGGAGGCTTCACAACATTCTCCTAAGTAACCAATGGATCAATGACCAAATAAAAACAGAGATCAAGCAAAATATGGAGACAAATGACAACAATAATTCAACACCGCAAAATCTGTGGGACGCAGCAAAGGCCATGCTAAGAGTAAAGTATATTGCAATACGGGCCTACCTCAGGAAAGAACATTCCCATATGAGCAGTCTAAACTCACAATTTAAAAAACTAGAAAAAGAAGAACAAATGAGACCCAAAGTCAGTACAAGGAGGGACATAATAAAGATTAGAGCAGAAATAAATAAAATCAAGAAGAATAAAGCAATAGAAAGGATCAACGAAAGCAAGAGCTGGTTCTCTGAGAAAATAAACAGAATAGATAAACCCCTAGCCAGACTTATCAAGAAAAAAGCAGTCTACTCACAAACAGAATCAGAAATGAGAAAGGAAAAATCACTACAGATACCACAGAAATACAAAGAATTATTGGAGAATGCTATGAAAAATTATATGCTAACAAACTGGATAACCTAGAAGAAATCGAAAACTTTCTAGAAAAATAAAACCTTCCAAGGATGACCCGGAAAGAAGCAAAAAATCTGACCACACCAATTACCAGCAATGAAATTGAACTGCAATCAAAAACCTAGGTAAGAACAAAACGCCTGGACCAGATGGCTTCACCGCTGAATTTCATCAAACATTTAGTGAAGACATAATACCCATCCTCCTTAAAGTTTTCCAAAGAGTAGAAGAAGAGGGAATACTTCCAAACTCATTCTATGAGGCCAGCATTACTCTAATACAAAAACCAGGCAAAGACACCACAAAAAAAGAAAATTACAGACCAATATCCCTGATGAACATAGATGCAAAAATACTCAACAAAATATTAGCAAACCGAATTCAAAAATACATCAAAAAGATCATCCATCATGATCAAGTAAGATTTATTCCAGGGATGCAAGGATGGTAAAACATTCAAAAAACCATCAACATCATCCACCACATCAACAAAAAGAAGACAAAAACCACATGATCATCTCCATAGATGCTGAAAAAGCACCTGACAAAATTCAACATTCATTCATGATAAAAACTCTCAACAAAATGGGTGTACAGGGCAAGTACCTCAACATCATAAAGGCCATATATGACAAACCCAAAGCCAACATTATACTAAACAGCAAGAAGCTGAAAGCTTTTCCTTTAAGATCGGGAACAAGACAAGGATGACAACTCTCCCCACTTCTATTCAACATAGTACTGGAGGTCCTAGCCATGGCAATCAGACAACACAAAGAAATAAAACACATCCATATTGGTAAGGAAGAAGTCAAACTGTCACTGCTTGCAGATGACATGATATTGTACATAAAAAACCCTAAAGAATCTACTCCAAAACTACTAGGTCTAATACCCAAATTCAGCAAAGTTGCAGGATACAAAACCAATACACAGAATCTGTTGTATTCCTATACACTAATGATGAACTAGCAGAAAGAGAAATCAGGAAAACAATTCCATTCACAGTTGCATCAAAAACAATAAAATACCTAGGAATAAACCTAACCAAGGAAGTGAAAGACCTATACACTGAAAACTACAAGACACTCATGATAGAAATTAAAGAAGATACCAATAAATGGAAACACATCCTGTGCTCATGGATAGGAAGAATTAATATTGTCAAAATGGCCATCCTGCGTAAAGCAATCTACAGATTCAATGCAATTCCTATCAAAATACCAATAGCATTCTTCAATGAATTAGAGAAAATTGTTCTAAAACTCATATGGAACCACAAAAGACCCCAAATAGCCAAAGCAATCCTGAAGGAAGAATAAAGCTGGGAGGATTATGCTCCCCAACTTCAAGCTCTACTAAAAAGCCATAGTAATCAAGTCAATTTGGTACTGGCACAAGAACAGACCCATAGACCAATGGAACAAAGTAGAGAACCTTGATATAAACCCAACCATATATGGTCAATTAATATATGATAAAGGCGCCATGGACATACAATGGAGAAATGACAGCCTCTTCAACAGCTGGTGTTGGCATAACTGGACAGCTACATGCAAGAGAATGAAACTGGATTATTGTTTAACCCCATACACAAAAGTAAACTTGAGATTTATCAAGGACCTGAATGTAAGTCATGAAACTAAAACTCTTAGAAGACAACATAAGCAAAAATCTCTTGAATATAAGCATGAGCAACTTCTTCCTGAACGCATCTCCTCGAGCAAAGGAAACAAAAGCAAAAATGAACTCATGGGACTACATCAAACTAAAAAGTTTCTGTATGGCAAAGGACACCATCAACAGAACAAAAAGGCATCTTACAGTATGGGAGAATATATTTGTAAATGACATATCTGACAAGGACAAGGGGTTAATATCAATAATATATATAGAAGTTACACGCCTCACAATGCAAAAAGCAAATCACCCAATTAAAATATGGGCAGAGGATATGAACAGACAGTTCTCCAAAGAAGAAATTCAGATATCCAACAGACACTTTTGAAAAGATGCTCCACATCACTAATTATCAGGGAAATGCAAATTAAAACCATAATGAGATATTACCTCACACCAGTAAGGATGGCCAGCATCGAAAAGACTAAGAACAACAAATGCTGGCAAGGATGTTGAGAAAGGGGAACCCTCCTACACTGCTGGTGGCAATGTAAACTAGTTCAACCATTGTGTAAAGCAATATGGAGGTTCCTCAAAAAACTAAAAATAGAAATACCATTTGACCCGGGAATCCCACTCCTTGGAATTTACCCAAAGAATACAATCTCTCAGATGAAAAAAGACATATGCACCCCTACGTTTATTGCAGCACTTTTTACAATAGCTAAGATATGGAAGCAATCTAAGTGTCCATCAGTAGATGAATGGATAAAGAAGAGATGGTATGTATACACAATGGAATACTATTCAGCCATAAGAAAGAAACAAATCCTACCATTTGCAACAACATGGCTGGAGGATATTATGCTCAGTGAAATAAGCCAGGCGGAGAAAGACAAGTACCAAATGATTTCCCTCGTTTGTGGAGTATAACAACAAAGCAAAACTGAAGGTACAAAATAGCAGCAGACTCAGAGAGTCCAAGAAGGAACTAGTGGTTACCAAAGGGAGGGGTGTGGGAGGGCGGGTAAGGAGGCTGGGGGAAGGGTATTGATAGGTATTATGTTTAGTACACATGGTGTGGGGGACCACGGGGAAAACAGTGTAGCAGAGAGGAGGCAAAGAGTGAATCTGCAGCATCTTACTACACTGATGGACAGTGACTGCATTGGGGTATGGGTGGGGACTTGATAATATGGTTAAATGTAGTAACCACATTGTTTTTTCATGTGAAACCTTCATAAGAGTGTATATCAATAATATCTTAATAAAAAAAACTCTATGTGTGGGGTGTGTGTGTGTGTGTGTGTGAATGTGCAGAAGATAATCTGGAAGAGAATTTATTAAACTCTTAGCAGAGGTTCCTCTTTGGGGAGATTATGGATTGACAGAGCAGAGTAAATGACAGGTGGTAAAGGAGACTTTTAGTTACTTCATTTTTTTCCAATATTTACCTCTATATTACTTGATTTATTAATTTTACTATTTTCAGAGCAAAACAACTCTACTCCTTCAAGAGAAATGAAAATATGAAAAAGTTTTGTGATACTTAAATCCCATGCTACAGAAGTAATGAGTATAGCAAAAATACATTTTGAGTGACTGTTTTGATCAGTACCATCTGCAGAAATCTGAACTTTCACTGGCATTTAATATTTATAAAATATTAAATACATAAATACAACATTTATAAAATTTGTCCAAAACATTTTGGCCAATATTAACTATAATATTTAAAATTTTTAAGTTGAAAAAACAAACTACAAATAAATCTACAGTTCTGAACTTCAACTTACGCAGAAAAATTAGCCCAGTTATGAATATACACTGCAAATGTAGTTCACATATTTTATTTTCTAAATTATGAGAGCTTACCTAGTATAAACTGTAAAAATTGTTATAGTTCTTAATTATTCATTAAAATGTATAATGAGGCATGACCAAGAATTTTCCGGTTAGTATAATGTTGATAGCTAGACTTGGACGTCAAATAGACCCTTCAAAATAAGTATGTCCAGAATGAGTGGAGAGAACTCCATTAACCATTACTCCTAACCCCCACACCAGTGCCTCTCCTATAATTCCTAAGTTTACTTAGAGGAAACACTTACAAGACATTCATGACCCCCCATATTCTCTCCACCCCACATCTAATCCACCCGCAAGCCTTGCTGGCTCCATCTCAGCAGTGTGTCTATAATCTGAACACTTCTCATCACTTCCACCACTACCACTCTAGCTCCAGCCTCAATGATTTCTCATGCAGAATACAGTAATGGCATCCTACCTGATATCCGCCTTCCCTTCTTGCTCCATGAAATCAATTCTCTACTCAGAAGCCAGAATAGTATTTTAAAAACATCAATCCAATAACGTCACTTCTCTCAACAGTCTTCACATTCTTAACATAACCACTTCCTCTTGCCATGCTGCTCAAGGTCCTATGGGATCTTCCCCCTTCTACCACATCACTTCCCAATCACTGTGCTCTAGCTATACTAGCCTTTCACCCTGCCCTTACACTTATTCTCCTCTCTTCCTGGAAACATCTTCCCATAAAATTCTTGCACGACTCACTGTGGTATCCACCCTCCAACCTGTCTTCTCATGTTTATTACCTCCTAGTAGTCATGCTTTTGCATAGTGTCCTCCCACACTGAATCCAGGCTAACCTATGCAACCAAAAGAATATGGTAGAAGTGATGGTATGTGACTGTTAGGCTAGGTTCTAAAAGGTTGCAGTTTCTACATTGTTCTCCTGAATTGCTCAGTCTAGTGGAATCTAGTCCCTGTGCCATGAAAACACTCAGGTAGGCCTGTGCAGTGGCCTTTGCAAAGGGGAACCTGCCAGCCATCTGAGTCGGCCACCTTGGAAGTATGTCCTCTAGCTCTCATCAAGCCATCAGCAACCCTAACCAAAATCTCTCAGCAACTTCATGAGAGATCCCAAGACAAACCACCCAACAGAGCCCTCTCAAATTACACACCTACAGAAACTGAAAAGATAACAAATGGTTACTTTTTTAAATTTAAATACCATTGATATTGCAGATGACATGATATTGTACATAAAAAACCCAAAAGACTCCACTCCAAAACTACTAGAATTAATATCTGAATTCAGCAAAGTTACAGGATACAAAATTAACACAGAAATCTGTTGCTTTCCTATACAATAACGATGAACTAACAGAAAGAGAAATCAGAAAAACAATTCCATCCACAATTGCATCAAAAAGAATAAAATACCTAGGAATAAACCTAACGAAGGAAGTGAAAGACCTGTACCCTGAAAACTACAAGACATTTCTAAGAGAAATTAAAGAGGACACTAACAAATGGAAATGCATCCCATGCTCTTGGCTAGGAAGAATAAATACTGTCAAAATGGCTATACTACCCAAAGCAATCTACAGATTCAATGCAATCCCTATCAAACTACCAACAGCTTTCTTCAATGAACTGGAACAAATAATTCTAAAATTCATATGGAACCACAAAAGACCCCGAATAGCCAAAGCAATCCTGAGAAGGAGGAATAAAACAGGGGGAATTACGCTCCCTGACTTCAAGCTCTACTACAAAGCCACAGTAATCAAGACAATTTGGTATTGGCACAAACACAGACCCACAGATCAGTGGAATAGAATAGAAAATCCAAACATCAACCCTAACACATACAGTCAATTAATATTTGATAAGGGAGCCCTGGATATACATTGGGGAGATGACGGCCTCTTCAGCAGCTGGTGTTGGAAAAACTGGACAGCTACATGTAAGAGAATGAAACTGGACTACTGTCTAACCCCATACACAAAGGTAAACTCAAGGTGGATCAAAGACCTGAATGTAAGTCATGAAACCATAAAACTCTTAGAAAAAAATATAGGCAAAAATCTCTTGGACGTAAACATGAGCGACTTCTTCATGAACATATCTCCCCGAGCAAGGGAAACAAAAGCAAAAATGAACACGTGGGACTATATCAAGCTGAAAAGCTTCTGTACAGCAAAGGACAACATCAGTAGAACAAAAAGACTTCCTACAGTATGGGAGAATATATTCATAAATGACGTGTCCGATAAGGGGTTGACATCCAAAATATATAAAGAACTCATGCACCTCAACAAACAAAAAGCAAATAATCCAATTAAGAAATGGGCAGAGGACATGAATAGACACTTCTCCAAAGAAGAAATTCAGATGGCCAACAGGCACTTGAAAAGATGCTCCACATCCTAATCATCAGAGAAATGCAGATTAAAACCACAATGAGATATCACCTCACACCAGTGAGGATGGCCAACATCCAAAACACAAACAACAACAAATGTTGGCGAGGATGTGGAGAAAAGGGAACCCTCCTACACTGCTGGTAGGAATGCAAATTAGTTCAACCATTGTGGAAAGCAGTATGGAGGTTCCTCAAAAAACTCAAAATAGAAATACCATTTGACCCAGGAATCCCACTCCTAGGAATTTACCCTAAGAATGCAGCAGCCCAGTTTGAAAAAGACAGATGCACCCTTATGTTTATCGCAGCACTATTTACAATAGCCAAGAAATGGAAGCAACCTAAGTGTCCATCAGTAGATGAATGGATAAAGAAGATGTGGTACATATACACAATGGAATATTATTCAGCCATAAGAAGAAAACAAATCCTACCATTTGCAACAACATGGATGGAGCTAGAGGGTATTATGCTCAGTGAAATAAGCCAAGCTGAAAAAGACAAGTACCAAATGATTTCACTCATATGTGGAGTATAAGAACTAAGGAAAAAAAAAAACTGAAGGAACAAAACAGCAGGAGACTCACAGAACCCAAGAACGGACTAATAGTTACCAAAGGGAAAGGGACTGGGAGGATGGGTGGGAAGGGAGGGGCAAGGGGGAAGAAGGGACATTACAATTAGCAGATGTAATGTTGGGGGGGCACGGGGAGGGCTGTACAACCCAGAGAGGACAAGTAGTGACTCTATGGCATCTCACTACACTGATGGACAGTGACTGTAATGGGGTTGGGGGGTGGGGGGAGAACCTGATGAAGGGGGTAGTGTAATCACCATAATATTACTCATTTAATTGTATATTAATGATATCAAAATAAACTTATTAAAAAAAAGCCTAAAAAAAAGTTGACCATGAATAAAATTATTTAATTCAAAATAAATAAATAAATATATAAATACCATTGATATACAATCTTACATTCTTTCAAATATACAACATGGTGTTTCAACAGTTACTCATATTATTCCTCACCCCCACTAGTGCGGTTACTATCTGTCAATGTATGAAGATGTTACAGAATTATTGGCTATATTCTCCATGCTGTACTACCACCCCATATATTATGATTGAGAATTTTTGTGCCCTTTTATCCTCCTCACCCTTCTCATCTCTCCCACTCCAACCTCTCCCCCCGTGGTAACCACTAGTCACTTCTCAGTGTCTATGATATCAATAAATGGCTACTTTTATTATTAAGCCAGTAAATTTTAGGATAGTGTGCTATGCAGGGATAGAAAATACATTCACTCTCTCAGTTTATTCAGCTCTCTGCTCAAGAGTTATTTCCTTAGAAGTAATTTCCTCCTTGGTTTCCTACCTAAAATAGTCATCCAATCACTTTCTCATAAGTCTCTATTTGTTGCCCTACTTTGTTCTTCTTTTTCCATAGCACTTAGAATCACCCATTTTATGATCTTTTTTTCTACTTTTTGTCTTTTCCCCCAACAGAATAGAAGCTTTGTAAGGGTAGGAATTTTCCACTGTTGCTTGTGCTGAATGCTGAATGCCTATAAGATTGCCTTGCACTGGGTGGGCATTCAAGCCATGTCTTACTATTCACTGGTAAAGTAACAACTACTGTTTATTTACAAACATGCCTGGAACTGTACTGAGAATTTTTATATTTAAAATAAAACATTTTTATTTTAATCCTCAAAACAACCTTAAGTGGCAGAGGAATTCCCAATGCACAATGGAGAAGTGTTAGGCTTAAGTAATTGCCGAGAGTTCACACCAGTAAGTAACAAAATCAAAACTCAGACCCAGGTTTGGCTGATCCAAATTTTTCTTTCAAGTACTATCTATATTGAAAGATTAAATAATTTAAGGATGTATAGATTTATGAAGGGATACAGAAGAAGGCACAGTTTAGAAAAGAGAGAGTTTTCAAACATTATGGGTCTTTTTAAGTGGGTGGGGTGTGAGGAGGCGGGGAGCATCCTTTAAAAAATGAAAAGTCTGTCCTAGAAGCAGAGTACTGTAAAGAATTCAACAGTAGCACATAAGCTCAGTGTCTATGAAAAGCCTAAAAAGAACCATGCTGCTCCTCCAAAAGCAAGAGGACTCCAACTCCATGCCATCTGGGCCCTTTTCAGTGTTATGGTCTAAAGCAAAGCAGCGTTAATGAAGAATGAAGATCCTCAGACAGACACTTTGGCTCTGTCTTCCTTAAAGAGCTTTCAAAAGTGACTATTTTATATCTTTAATCCTAATGTACAGTGATTTAATGTCTGTATAAATTTGAGAGATATTTCTCCACTAAAGCTAAAGAATTCAAAGCCAAAGAAAATCAGTCATGTCTACTGCCTAAAAGAAAGTAACATAGTCATATATTAACCAGTCTGTATTATATAGATAAACAATACTTAAGGCTCCAGGAACTATAGACTTATGAAATCTTGAAGTTGAAAGACACCATAGAAATCATTGAACTGAAATTCTTCAAAAAGCAAGCATTCCTTCTATAATCTAGACTCTTCCAGGGGCAAGTTCATCCTTGTCTTGTGTGGGAGTGCCTTCCACTGCTAAGGAGCATGACCTTCATTAATCTGACGCCACACTCATTGCATTCTCTGAATTGCCATATCTTATGCCATGTGTGTCTGCAGAAACTAAATTTTCCATCACAGACACACTAATTTAGTATTCTGGACATTAAATTTCCTAACTGGACCAGAAACTGGTGTTCAACCAAAAGAAGCTATGTGAGCGAAGAAACTCCTCTGATGTGTCTTGCCCCTAAACTCTGTCCAATAGGAAAGCTTTGAACTTGATGGTGGAAAAACCCACGATCAGAGGAGCAGGTGCTAGGTACACCCAGCAAAGACAGCTCAGGAGAGCCCAGCTGTACCCTGAGCAACACTGAGCTGATGTTGTAGTTCTCCAAATCATCCCAGTCATGGAAACACTGAATCAGAGGTGACAGTGAGGCTGCTGTGACAGCTCCCTGCTACACAACTCCTCTCAATATCCTTATACTAAACACCAGTGGAAAAAGATAATCTGTGCATCTCTTCCTGGAAATAACAGCCTAATACTCTCATGTTGAACTAGCTCCAGCTATCTTCTACTTCTGTCCAACTATCAGAGTTCTGTCTTCTGGAATTCCAACTATCATATGACAACCTTTCACAATTTCACGCAGGCCCTAAATCTTTTCTCATCCATGGAATGATGATCAATTACATCACCGACCCTCTGCCAAAAGTTAAGTTCCTATGAGCTAGTAAATCCATGTCTCTCCTAAAGCATCCCCATCTTGAACTTTGCCCTCCAGGCATGGTGCAAGCAGGATATAGTTCATTGGTCATCACCATCTTTTTCTGCTCACTAAATTCCATAAACATTTTTAGCAATTTTGTCACACTATCACCTTATATTAAGCTTGTGGTCAGTTAAGACATCCAGGATATATTTTTTTCATGTAAATCATGTCAAGTCTAGAGTTACACAATAGATCTTTAAATCTTAATTCAGGTCTATACATTATCTATATTACATTTATCTTTCAGATTTCAACTCTTTCACATCTTGTTTCTGTTATGCCTAATATAAGATATTCCTCTTAATTCAGGGTTAACTATGAATTCAAACATGAGTATTATTTATTCAAGTTACTAATAAGAATACTGAACAGAATATGATCAAACCAATGACATGACACCAACAATTACTCTCCAGTCCCCCTCTGTGCTTCTTAGATACCTTGGGATAAAGTAGTTAAAGCAACTGTAAGCCTACCCACATGATTAAAATGCAGTCCTCTTTTTTTCTGTTTGTTACAAAATTGCAGAAAAATAACTGACCACAAATTATAGTCAGGCATTCTTATAAATAATACTTTAGTGTCATTTCTAGTTTATTGGGGCCTGGATAGACAAGTGGATAGAGTATTTAATCACTTTTTAATATCTTTTAAGTGCTTCTACTTTAGTCAAATAAGAGTCATTCCCAGCTCTTAATTTGTTCTGATGTAGCCACTAGAGCTACAGTGCTTTTTAGGAAGGAAATACAGTGAGGGCTATCTCACTAGGGATAACATGGAGGGACCCCACAATTTCTTACACAAAACTTTTGCCACCAGAGAATCTGTGAAGGACATTACATGAAAATAAATATGGCAAATCAAGACAGAAATAAGCCTAAGGAAAGCCCATGAAAAGATTAAATCTGTCCATACCACAAATACCCAATATCAGATTTAATAGTTTATTAGAGCCCCATATAAAACCTGGCAAAGGTTTAAGCCACCTTAAATATCTTTTAGAGAACAAAATTAATATTTATATTATATCTAATTCCTGGTAACATATAGATAAGGATAAATACCACTTTGAAAGGTGAATAAAAAATAGACTAGAATAGGAAATGGCCATCACTTTGTATAAGCAATTTAGGTAGATGAAATTTAATTTATTGTAATTTCCTCAGAAAATAGAGACAAATCCACATTTTCCATTGGCTTAAACCATTTTTTTTACCCAAACTCATCAAAAAAGGAATAATTTAATTAAAAAATATCAGCTATACTGATGGATCCAGGAGTCCCTTGGTACTTTCCAGAAGAATAACAATGATAAAAAGGAAGCATCACTTTGATATGAATTAGAGAACAAATATATAAAAAACATTTCAGACTTGGTATACTTCCATTTTTCAAAACAGGATCTACAATATAATCAGAAATTAAAATTAAAGCAGGCAGGTGGCCCAAGATGGTGACATAGGAAGACTGTGAACTCACTTCCTCCCATAAACACACTGAATTTATACCTATATATACAGCAATTCGTCCTGAAAAAGAACTGAGGGTTGATTGAACAATTTCAGCACAACAAATGATAGAAGGACCACATAGAGAAGGGCAGCAGAGATGGAAAAAAGATAATTATAGGAACTACACCCCCACTGTGGCACCATCTACTAACATTTTACTAAACAATGAGTGGGTCAACAAAGAAATCAGTGGAAATCAAAAAATACCTTGAGATAAAAGAAAATGGAAACACAACTTCCCAAAACCTATGGGACTCAGGCAGGTCCAAGATGGTGGAGTACAAAGAGCCTGAATCCACCTCCTCCCACATACACCCCAAGTCTACACCTACACACAGAAAAATTCATACTGAGGAAAAAGTAGGCCTTAGTGAACACCTTCTGCACAATGAGAGATAAAAAGACCACATTAAAAAAAAAGGCAACAGAGACAGAGACATGGTAACAGAGAGAGCCCTACCCACAATGTGGTCCTGCAGAGCAGAGGAAAGGATATCAATGAGCTACTGGAGCATAGATTCACTGCCCTGGGGCACAGAAAAAAAAAGAACCTGGTTTTCAGATGAAAACACTCACCAAACAGCAAGGGAACTGCTAGAACTCTCTCTAGGACAAAAGGTGTTGGTAAGTGCCATTGTGTACATCCCCTTCAACACTGCTAGTGAGGGTAAGCTACATCATTTACATTTTTCCTGCACATTACCAGCACAGTGTACTAGTGAGTGCCACCATTTACATTTCTCCCATACAATGCTAGTGCAGATGCGAGCAGGGTGAGCAATGCTGCTTATGTTCTCCATGCACATTAATGGGATGAAAGCCAAGGCTCAAACACCAGATCCAGAGGTCACAGACGCAGCCTTCCAGTCCCCATCCATACCCAAACACACTTTTCAGAGATCTGGCAGTCCCACCAAGGCAGCACTAATGAAACACTCACAAAGATCAGCCTACCCATGCATCACCAATCCCCAGCTGTACCATCTGTGCAGTCCCAGCCTGACACCCATCTGAGAGACCCCCAGACTGTGCCTCTGAGACACTGGCTGCCCCACTAGCATGGCCCCAGCTGGCATCCAACCAAGAAACTCCAGCCCATGCTGTGGGAGCGCCAACACTGGTACACCAGCCCACACCTACCCACATCCAGCCAGACAATTAAAACTGAGAGTTATACAGTCTGTTCAGGGGATATTCATACACAAGGCCACACCAAGACTTGGTGAGGTAGCCTCTTCACCTAACCTATAGAAACAAATACAGAAAGCCAAACAAATTGAGAAAAAAGAGGAATATGCTTAAAAACAAAACTAACAGGAATATGCATGACAAAACTTCAGAGAAAGTACTGAATGAAACAGTTAAATACTCTACCTGATAAAGAGTTTAAAGGATGTTTCTAAAGATGCTTAACACTTGAGAGAAGAGTGGATGAACTCAGTGAGAACCTCAACAAAGAGATAGAAAATATAAAAGAAACCAGAGATAAAGAATTCAGTAAACAAAAAATACCCTACAGGGAATCAACAGCAGATTAGAGGATTCAGAAAAAAAGATCAATGATTTGGAAGACACAGTAGTGGAAAGTACTCAAGGTGAACAGTAAAAAGAAAAAGAATAAAAAGAAATGAGGATAGGATATGAACAATTTTCCAAAGAATAAATTCAGATGGCGAACAGACACATGAAAAATGCTCCACATCACTAATTATCAGGGAAATGCAAATTAAAACCACAATGAGATAGTACCTCACACCAGTTAGGATGGCCAGCATTGAAAAGACTAAGAACATCAAATGATGGCTAGAATGCGGAGAAAGGGGAACCCTCCTACACTGCTGGTGGCAATGTAAACTAGTTCAACCATTGTGTAAAGCAATATGGAGGTTCCTCAAAAAACTAAAAGTAGAAATACCATCTGACCCAGGAATTCCACTCCTAGGAATTTACCAAAGAATACAAGTTCTCAGATTCAAAAAGACATATGTACCCCTATGTTTACTGCAGCACTTTTTACAATAGCTAAGATATGGAAGCAATCTAAGTGTCCATCAGTAGATGAATGGATAAAGAAGAGGTGGTATGTATACACAATGGAATACTATTCAGCCATAAGAAACAAATCCTACCATTTACAACAACATGGATGGAGCTGGAGGATATTATGCTCAGTGAAATAAGCCAGGCGGAGAAAGACAAGTACCAAATGATTTCCTTGTTTGTGGAGTATAACAAAGAAGCAAAACTGAAGGTACAAAACAGCAGCAGACTCAGAGACTCCAAGAAGGAACTAGTGGTTACCAAAGGGGAGGGGTGGGGTAGGGTGGGTTGGGAGGGTGGGAGAAGGGGATTGAGGGGTATTATGATTGGCACACATGGTATGGGGAAGACAATGTAGCACAGAGAAGACAAGTAGTGACTCTGTGGCATCTTACTACACTGATGAACAGTGACTGCAATGGGGTATGGAGGGGGGACTCGATTATATGGGTGAATGTAGTAACCACATTGTTTTTCATGTGAAACCTTCATAAGAGTGTATATCCATAATACCTTAATAAAAAAATTGTAAGAAAAAAAATGAGGATAGGTTAAGGGAGCTCTAGAACAATATCAAACGTCCAAACATTCTCATTATAGGAGTCCCAGAAGGAAAGAGAGAAAGGGATGGAAAACTTATCTGAAAAAATAATAGGTGAAAACTTCCCTAACCTAGGGAAGGAAGTAGACACCCAGGTCCAAGAATCACAAAAAGCCCCAAACAAGATGAAGCCAAAGAAGTCCACACCAAAACATATAATAATCAAAATGTCAAAGATCAAAGACAAAGAGAGAATCTTACAAGCAGTGAGAGAAAATCTAAGTTACAAGGGAAACCCCATAAGGCTATCAGCTGATTTTTCAGCAGAAACTCTGTACACCAACAGAGAGTGGCATTATATATTCAAAGTGCTGAAAGGGAAAAACCAACAACCAAGAATAATCTACTCAGCAAGATTATCATTTAGAATTGAAGGAGACATAAAGAGCTTTCCAGATAAACACAGGTTAAAGGTGTTCATCACCACTAAACCAGCCTTACAAGAAATGTTATAGACACTTCTTTAAGAGGGAAAGAAAAGTTCATAACTAAAAGCAAAAAAAAAGGATTAAAAGAAAAATTTCACTGGTGAAAGCAAACAGATAACAAAGGTAATAGACCAATCACTTAAAAGCTAATATGAAGGTTTAAAGACAAAAGTAACAAAATCAATGACTTCCAAAATTAGGGAATTACTAATAAAAAGTTATCAAAGAAGGCATCATATACATGCCACATGAAAGAGAGTTAGTTAAAAATACAATGTTATTAGGATGCATTCAAACTTAAGCAACCATCAACTTAACATAGACTGCTATATACGTAAGATATCATATATAAACCACATGGTAACCCCCAAAACCAAAAATTTATCTACTAGATGCACAAAAAATAAAGAGAAAAGAGTTCAATCATAACACTAAAGAAAGCCATCAGGCGCAAGGGAAGGGTCAAAGAAGAACAACAAAATTATCCAGAAACTTTTGGCAGTAAGTAAATACCTATCAATACTTAAACATAAAGGAACTGTATGCTCCAATCAAAAGACATAGAGTGACTGAATGGAAAAAAAACAAGACCCATCTATATGATATCTACAAGAGACTCACTTCAGACCTAAAGACAGATACAAAATAAAACTGAAGGGATAGAAAAAAGTAATCCATGCAAATAGAAATGAAAAAAGTGCTGGAGTAGCAGTACTTAGAAAAAATAAAATTTAAAACAAAGACTGTAATAAGAGACAAAACAGGACATTATATAATGATTAAGGGCTCAAACCAGCAAGAAGATATAACAATTGTAAATATCTATACACCCATCAGAAGCTAAATATATAAAGCAAATATTAACAGACATAAAGGGAGAAATTGACAGTAATACAATCATAGTACAAGATTTCACCACTTACACCAGTGGATAGATCATCCAGGCAGAAAATCAGTAAGGCAACCATGGCTTGGAGTGACACATTAAACAAACAGACTTGACAGATATATACAGGATATTATAGCCAAAAACAGAATAGTATTCTTTTCAAGTACACATGGAACATTCTTCAGGACAGATCACATGTCTGGCCACAAAAGAACTCTTAATAAATTGAAGACGACAGAAATTATACCAAGCATCTTTTCTGACAACAGTATGAGAAACTGGAATCAATGACAAGAAAAAAAATGGAAAAAACACAAACGCATGGAAGCTAAACTGCATGCTACTAAAGCACCAAAATTCAATGAAGAAATCAAAGAGGAAATAAAAAAATACTTGGAGAATAATGAAAATAGAAACACTGTTCAAAATGTTTGGGATGTAGCAAAAGCAAGTCTAAGAGGATAATTTATAGTGTTACAGGCTTACCTTAAGAAACAAAAAAAATCTCAGATGCACAATCTGATCCTACACCTAAATTAAATAGAAGAAAAAATAAATCCCAAAATTAGTAGAAGTAAGGAAATAATAAATATCAGAGCAGAAATAAATGAAAAAGAAACTAAAAAAATACAAAAGATCAGTGAAACTAAGCTGGCTTTTTGAAAAAATAAACCAGACTGATAAACCACTAGTAGGTAAGCTCATGAATAATAAAAGAGAGAGGTCTCAAATAAATAAAATCAGAAATGAAAGAGGAAAATTTAACAATGGGCACCACAGAAATACAAATGATTATGAGAGGTTACTAAGAAAAATTACATGCCAACAAATTGGACAGTGGATAGAAGAAATGAATAAATTCCTAGAAATATGCAATCTCCCAAGACTAAACCAGTAAGAAATAGAAAATATGAAAACCAATTACTAGTAATGAGATCGAACTGGTAATCAAAAAATTCCTAGAAAACACAAGTCTAGGACCAGATGGCTTACAGGAGAATTTTGCCAAACATTTAAAGAAGAGTTAATATTTCTCCTTCTCAAACTATTCCAAAAAAATTGAAAAGCAGAGAAAGCTTCCAAATTCATTCTATAAGAGGCCAATATCACCTTGATACCAAAACCAAAAATACTATATTAAAAGAAAATTAAAGATCAATATCTCTGATGGACATAGATACAAAAATCCTCAACAAAATATTAGCAAACTGAATTCAAAAATACATTAAGAGGATCATTCACCACAACAAAGTGGGATTTATTCCCACTATTTTGCAACCAGTTCAATATTCACAATAAAATCAATGTGATCTACCACATTAACAAAAGGAAGGATAAAAACCATGTGATAATCTCAATATATGCTGACAAAGCATTTGAAAAATTTAGCATCCATTCATTATAAAAACTCTCAACAAAGTGGGTATAAAGGGAACATAGCCAACATAATAAAGGCCATGTGTGACAAACCCACAGCTAATACAATGCGCAATGAAAAAACCTGAAACTCTTCCTCTAAGATCAGGAATGAGACAAGAATGCCCACACTCAGCACTTTTCTTCAACATAGACCTGGAAGTACTAGCCATAGCAATTAGACAAGAACAATAAACAAAAGGCATCCAAACTGGTGAGGAAGAAGTAAAACTGTCACTATTTGCAGGTAACATGATACTATAAATAGAAAATCCTAAAGACTCTACCACAAAACTATTAGAATTAATGAATGAATTTGGTAAAGTCACAGTATATAAAATCAGTGTATAGAAATATGTTGCATTTCTATATACAAATAATGAACGAACAAAAAGGGAAATTAAGAAAACAATCCTACTTACAATTGCATAATAATAAAATATCTAGGAATAAATTTACTCAAAGAGGTGAAAGACCTGTACTCTGAGAACTAAATGACATTAATGAAAGAAATTGAAAAAGACACAGATAAATGGAAGGTATTCTATGCTCATAGAAAGGAAGATAAAATATTGTTAAAATGGCCATACTACCCAAGACAATCTACAGGTTCAATGCAATTCCTATAAAATACTAATGGCATTTTTCAAAGAATTAAGCAAATAATCCTAAAATTTGAATGTAACTCCCCAAAATACCAAATATCCACAGCAATTTTAAGAAAGAAAACAAAGCTGGGGGTATCATGTGCCCTAATTTCAAACTATTTGCAAAATTTACAGTAATAAAAACAATATGGTACTGGCACAAATACAAATAAACTAAGTGTGTATTTATAAATATGTTTACATAAAATATCCAAACATATATGTGTATGATTTAACATTTCAAATATATTGGGCAAACAGCAAGTATAAGTGAAATATGATTTTTTTCTTAGTGGGGCCTATCACAATCAAAACACCTACAATTAACTGAAGTAAAAAACACATTCCTTCTTAGGCTGATTATCTAACTTAGAGTGTTACCTGGGGTGTTTCTAATATGGCCAAATATTTGTTACACACGAGTACTCTTTAGCAAACCTTCCAGAATTCAGTTTGAATTTTATTTACAGTAGTAAAAATCTATCAAATTGTAAAAATCTTATTATCAAATCACTGTGACAATTTTGGAGGAGGGAACATACTGATCTTATAAATAAAAACTCTATGAAGATAATTGAAGGGAAGGTGAATTACCTGGGTTTGTAGAGGCAGTAACGCAGGTGTTTTGTTTTAACTTTTTTGGCCTGAATGAATATCCTCATCCAAGGGTTAAAATACAGAACAGATGTGTAGGCTCTGAATGACCATCTCTCTGGAAAACTAGAATAGAAAATATCAAAGGCTGCACTTAGGAGATACAATAATGAAATGTCTTTGAGAAGGAAAAAAGATTATCAGAGTACTGTTTGCAACTTCAGGAATTTTTCTTCTAAACCTAGGGACAGCAAACAGCAGCAAATCTTACAACACTATATACACAATTAAGCAGGTCTCTAAATGCAAAGGCCACTTTGGTTACAAATAAACTTCTGTTGGCAACTAACTGATTCTAAGTAGACTGACATCAAAATAGAAGATAAACTTTTCATTCAAGCTATTAACCCAGAAGAACAAAGCAAGTGAAATAAACAGTCCCCCCCCCTGCTCAAACATAAAAAGAATGTAGGCCCACATGAATAATAAACATTTCCATTAAATTACTGTAAACAGAGAAACACAATAAAAATATTTCATTTTCTTTGAAAACTGTGAACAAGAAACATAAAACTTCATTCTTTAAGTGCAGTCAGTACGCATGGTCAGCTGAGGGGAGTAATCTGATGACATGAGAAGGGAAAAAGAGGAGTGAAGAGAAAAATAAAGGATGGGAAGGCAATAAAAGAGAAACAAACAATACACACAGCCTATGAAGAAAATCACCTCTGTGAAACTTCACACTGTTGGGAAATCAGTTTTGCTGTTTACTAACAACTCCAGAGATCTCCTATATTAAAATCCATTTATGAATTATAAATCCTCTCCAATTGGACAATCAGGATCAAAAACAAAGTCATCATACTTAAGAAGTTAGCATTCATCTATTGGGTCCCAGAAGAGGCTACCATAAAGGGCTACAAGGCCAAAGGAGGGAGCAGTAAACCCATCATTTTTACACCCTACCTCAGTACAAAGGGAGACAAAGATAGAAGGGAAATATAAAGTGTGTTTAAGGGGGACTGCACAACAGGGTTGCACACCACTGCCAGTTACTCAGTAGAAAAAGAGCAGAACTACAAAGGACTTACAAAAAGGAAGAGGAAGGCCATAAAAAAAACGAGGATTAGAAAGGGAAAAGATGGCGGCATAAGAGGTGGGACACAGGCTTCCTCCTAAAACCGCATATAATATGAAAATAAAATTAATACAACTAATCCTGAAAGAGCAACAGGAAAGAAGGCTGCACCAGACTGCATACACCTGGAAGAAAGAGCAGACCTCACAGAACAGGGTAACGTACCAAAGCTGTGACCTGGCAGAGCCCAAGCCCTTCCCCCACACCAGCTCACCGGTGGGAGAAAGAGAAACAGAGCTGTGAGGCCTGGGACTGCTGAACACCTAGCCCTAGAGATCTGCTTTGGGAGCATGAACCTACACTGCATGGTGCTCTGATGATTTAGTGCGGCTGGAAAGCTAAGACAGATGGAATACCTGGAGAGACGGAGATACCAGCTGCTTGTGGAAAACAGGGATCATACCCACCTGATCTGGGTGGGGCAGTCTGAGAGACTTCCTAAAAGTGAGAGGGCTGCTAAAGGAGCAAGGATTGCACAGAGCTTACTACTCAGGAGAAAGAACAGGTAGACAAAATTGTCCAGGTACACTCTGCCCAGCAGGTTGGGAGCTTAAATGATCTTCAGGCATTCCATCCCCCTGGCTGGCTTCGCAGCTCCAAGGCCCCCACCATGATATGCAGCCTGCTGTGTCTTCCTATTGGCTAGCCTGCACCTGCCTCAGGCTCACAAACCGGCAACCCCTGTCCCAGAGTCAGGCCAGCCAGAGGGAAGCCCCGCCAATGGCAGCTACAAACACAAAGCATAGAGGCTTACAACTGTGTGTTCAGCCCACTGGTTCTGGCAGTGGAGACAAGCATAGCAGCCAGGTAGCAAGAAACAGCTCTTTCCTCCCCCCAAGCACCAACACCACTCCCCTGTAAACCCCGACATTGCTACAGGGGCTGAGCAGCTCCACAGAGCAGAGCTTCTGGGCACTAGAGGGCACAACAGACAAATTATGAAACGTCAAAGGAACCTGGAGCAAAGAAAAATTATGAATACACCTGAGAAAGAGTCAATGAAATTGATCTCATGAATCTTCCTGAAAGAGATTTCAAAATAAAAATCCTTAACATGCTCATGGAGGTACAGAAAAATAATCAAGAACTCAGGAACGAATTTAGGACAGAAATCAAATCACTGAAGAACACAATGGAGGGTATTAAAAGCAGATTGGACATGGTGGAGGAGACAATAAATGAAATAGAAACCAGAGAAGAGGAATACAAAGAAGCTGAGGCACAGAGAGAAAAAAGGATCTCTAAGAATGAAAGAATATTGAGAGAACTGTGTGACCAATCCAAATGCAACAATATTCACATTATAGGGGTACCAGAAGAAGCAGACAGAGAAAAAGGGATAGAAAGTGTCTTTGATGAGGTGATTGCTGAAAACTTCCCCAATCTGGGGAAGGAAATAGTCTCTCAGGCTATGGAGGTGCACAGATCTCCCAACACAAGGGACCCAAGGAAGACAACACCAAGACATATAGTAATTAAAATGGCAAAGATCAAGGATAAGGACAGACTATTAAAAGAAGCCAGAGAGAGAAATAAGATCATATACAAAGGAAAACCCACCAGGCTATCATCAGATTTCTCAGCAGAAACTTTACAGGCCAGAAGGGAGTGGCATGATATATTTAATGCAATGAAGCAGAAGGGCCTGGAACCAAGAATACTTTATCTGGCAAGACTATCATTTAAATTTGAAGGAAGGATTAAACAATTTCCAGATAAGCAAAAGCTGAGAGAATTTACCTCCCACAAACCATCTCTACAGGGTATTTTGGAGGAACTGCTATAGATGGAAGTGTTCCTAAGGTTAAATAGCTGTCACCAGGGGTAATAAAAAAGGATAGACAAAGAGTACAGAATATGATACCAAATATGTAAAGAAAGGAGAAGGCAGAAAAGGAGGGGAAAAAAAAGGAACCTTTAGATTGTGCTTGTAACAGCATACTAAGTGAGTTAAGTTAGACTCCTAGATAGTAAGGAAGTTACCCTTGAACCTTTGGTAACCACGAATCTAAAGCCTGCAGTGGCAATAAGCACATACCTATCAATAATCACCCTAAATGTAAATGGACTGAATGCACCAATCAAAAGACATAGAGTCACTGAATGGATAAAAAAACAAGACCCAACTAAATGCTGCCTACAAGAGACTCACTTCAAACCCAAAGACATACACAGACTAAGAGTGAAGGGATGGAAAAAGATATTTCATGCAACTAATAGGGAGAAAAAAGCAGGTGTTGCAGTACTTGTATCAGGCAAAATAGACCTCAAAATAAAGAAAGTCACAAGAGACAAAGAAGGACATTACATAATGATAAAGGGGTCAATACAACAAGGGGATATAACTATTATAAATATCTATGCACCCAACACAAAGCACCTACATATGTGAAACAAATACTAACAGAACTAAAAGGAGAAATAGATGTAATGCATTCATTCTAGGAGACTTCAACATACCACCCACTCCAAAGGACAGATCAACCAGAAAGAAAATAAGTAAGGAGACAGAGGCACTGAAACAACACACTAGAACAGATGGACATAACCGACATCTACAGAACTCTACACCCAAAAGCAGCAGGATACACATTCTTTTCAAGTGCACATGGAACATTTTCCAGAATAGACCACATACTAGGCAATAAAAAGAGCCTCAGTAAATTCAAAAAGATTGAAATTGTACCAACCAACTTCTCAGATCACAGGGTATATATAAAACTAGAAATAAATTGTACAAAGAAAACAAAAAGGCTCACAAACACATGGAGGCTTAACAACGTGCTTCTAAATAATCAATGGATCAATGACCAAATTAAAAAAGAGATCAAGCAATATATGAAGACAAATGAAACCAACAGCACAATGACCCAACTTCTGTGGGAAGTAGCAAAGGCAGTTCTAAGAGGAAAGTATATAGCAATCCAGGCCTATTTAAAGAAGGCAGAGCAATCCCAAATGAATAGTCTAAAGTCACAATTATTGAAACTGGAAGAAGAAGAACAAATGAGGCCCAAAGTCAGCAGAAGGAGGGACATAATAAAGATCAGAAAAGAAATAAATAAAATTGAGAAGAATAAAACCACAGAAAAAATTAATGAAACCAAGAGCTGGTTCATTGAGAAAATAAACAAAATAGATAAACCCTAGCCAGACTTATTAAGAAAAAGAATCTATACACATAAACAAAATCAGAAATGAGAAAGGAAAAATCATGATGGACACCATAGAAATACAGATAATTATTACAGAGTACCATGAAAATCTACATGCTAACAAATTGGATAACCTAGAAGAAATGGACAACTTTCTAGAAAAATACAACCTTCCACGTCTGACTAAGGAAGAAACAGAAAATCTAAACAGACCAATTACCAGCAATGAAATTGATTTGGTAATCAAAAAACTACCCAAGAACAAAACCTATGGACCGGAAGGATTCACCACTGAATTTTATCAGACATTTAGAGAAGACATAATACCCATTATCCTTAAAGTTTTCCAAAAAATAGAAGAGGGAATACTTCCAAACTCATTCTATGAAGCAGCGTCACTCTAATAACAAAACCAGGCAAAGACACCACAAAAAAAGAAAACTACAGACCAATATCCCTGATGAATATAGATGCAAAAATACTCAACAAAATATTAGCAAACAAAATTAAAAAATACATCACCATGATCAAGTTGGATTCATCTCAGGAATGCAAGGATGGTACAAGATTCGAAAATCCATCATCATCAACCACATCAACAAAAAGAAGGACAAAAACCACATAATCATTTTCATAGATGCTGAGAAAGCATTTGACAAAATTCAACATCCATTCATGATTAAAAACTCTCAACAAAATGGGTATAGAGGGCCAGTACTCAACACAATTAAGGCCATATATGACAAACCCACAGCCAACATTATACTTAACAGCGAGAAGCTGAAAGCTTTTCCTCTAAGATCGGGAACAAGACAAGGATGCCCACTCTTCCCACTTTTATTCGACATAGCACTGGAGGTCCTAGCCACGGAAATCAAACACAAAGAAATAAAAGGCAATTCAGATTGGTAAGGAAGAAGTCAAACTGTCACTGTTTGCAGATGACATGATACTGTAAATAAAAAAAATCCTACAGAATCCACTCCCAAACTACTAGAACTAAAATCTGAATTTAGAAAAGTTGCGGGATACAAAATTAATATGTAGAAATCTGTTGCATTCTTATACACTATGATGAACTAGCAGAAAGAGAAATCAGGAAAACAACTCCATTCACAATTGCATCAAAAAGAATAAAATACCTAGGAATTAACCTAACCAAGGAAGTGAAAGACCTATACCTGAAAACTATCAGGCACTCCTAAGAGAAATTAAAGAGGATACTAACAAATAGAAATTCATCCCATGCTCTTCGGTAGGAAGAATTAATACTGTTAAAATGGCCATCCTCCCTAAAGCAATCTACAGCTTCAATGCCATCCCTATCAAAATCCCAACAGCATTCTTCAATGAACTGGAACAAATAGTTCTAAAATTCATATGGAACCACAGAAGACCCCAAATAGCCAAAGCAATCCTGAGAATGAAGAATAAAGCAGGGGGATCTCGTTTCCCAACTTCAAGCTCTACTACAAAGCCATAGTAATCAACACAATTTGGTACTAGCACAAGAACAGACCCACAGACCAGTGGAACAGAATAGAGTCCAGATATTAACCCAAGCATATGTGGTCAGTTAATATACGATAAAGGAGCTATGGATATACAATGGGGAAATGACAGCCTCTTCAACAGCTGGTGTTGGCAAAACTGGACAGCTACCTGTAAGAGAATGAAACTGGATTACTGTCTAACCCCATACACAAAAGTAAACTTGAAATGGATCAAAGACCTAAATGTAAGTCATGAAACCATAAAACTCTTAGAAGAAAATATAGGCACAACTCTTTTGAATATAAACATGAGCAACTTCTTCCTGAACATATCTCCTCAAGCAAGGGAAACAAAAGGAAAAATGAACAAGTGGGACTATATCAAAATAAAAGGTTCTGTACAATGAAGGACACCATCAGTAGAACAAAATGGCATCCTACAGTATGGGAGAATATATTCATAAATGACATATCCAGTAAGGGGCTGACATCCAAAATATACAAAGAGCTCAGGCACCTCAACAAACAAAAAGCAAATAACCCAATTAAAAAATGGGCAGAGGAGCTGAACAGACACTTCTCTGAAGAAGAAATTCAGATGACCAACAGGCACATGAAAAGATGCTCCACATTACTAATCATCAGAGAAATGCAAATTAAAACCACAATGAGATATCACCTCACACCACTTAGGATGGCCACCACCCAAAAGACAAACAAGAACAAATGTTAGTGAAGATGTGGAGAAAGGGGAACCCTACACTGCCGTTGGGAATGTAAAATAGTTCAACCATTGTGGAAAGCAGTATGGAAGTTCCTCAAAAAACTCAAAATAGAAATACCATTTGACCCAGGAATTCCACTCCTAGGAATTTACCCTAAGAATGCAGGAGCCCAGTTTGAAAAAAACGTATCCACCCCTATGTTTATCGCAGCACTATTTACAACAGCCAAGAAATGGAAGCAACCTAAGTGTCCATCAGTAGATGAATGGATAAAGAAGATGTGGTACATATACACAACTGAATATTATTCATAAAACCAATCCTACCATTTGCAACAACATAGATGGAGCTAGAGGGCATTATCCTCAGTGAAATAAGCCAGGCAGAGAAAGAGACGTATCAAATGATTTCACTCATCTGTGGAGTATAAGAACAAAGAAAAAACTGAAGGAACAAAAAAGCAGCAGACTCACAGAACCCAAGAACGGACTAATAGTTACTAAAGGGAAAGGGACTGGGGTGGATGGGTGGGAAAGAAGGGATAAGGGGAAAAAGGGGCATTACGATTAGCACACATAATGTGGGGGGGGGGCACAGAAAGGCAGTATAGCACAGATAAGTGTAGTGATTCTATAGCATCTTACTACACTGATGGACAGTGACTGTAATGGGGTATGTAGTGGGGACTTGATAATGGGGGGAATATAGTAACCACAATGTTGTTCATCTAAGTGTATATTAATGATACAAAAAAAATTTTTTTAATTAAAAAAAATGAGGATATCCTGTTTGGTTATAAGTTTCTTCAGGCATCTGAAACTCATTAAAAAGTCAGGATGTCTTTTAATTGTTTAAAAAGAAGTTCTTTTAAAATAAGACTTGAGTAGAATTTCCCATTATAAATTACATAAAAGTACCTAGTCCACGGCTATTATTCTATAAATACTAGTGCATCTTTAATGTGACCAGAGAGGCTGTCTGGAGTAGGTGTATGGCTCCAATAATGTGGTTGCCCTTTAATATACCAGTAAGCTGTCCGATCAAGTAAGACCTCACCTGTTAAAAGAGGGAAAAATTACCTGGCGACACTGCAAGCATGCCAGGGGCTTTTGTCATTATTCAAATCCTTCTGGATCTCCTGATTTGAAATTGTCCTTAGAGCTAGTGGCTCTTTATTTTGACTCTCCTCAAAGCTAACACACTTCCGCCATTTGAAGGTAAAAGTCAAAAGTAACTCAGAGTCAAGTTCGGAATTTGAGAAATACAGTGAGAGATCAAACTGGGTTAGACAAGTTTGGGTTACAAAATTATATACAAATACAAAATAAGGACACTAAATACTTCTACCCTGTGAAAGCTCTGTTTTTTTACTCACTCAGTAAATATTTGTAGGTAAATAATCATAGCACGTGTGCTGGGGATCCTCAAGACCTCCTATATTTAGGAAACCCGCTGAAGGTCTCAGGGGACTTAGCATGTATTTTAACTCATAGCTAAGATTTATCACAACAATGTAGTAAGGATACACAGTGGATCATAAAGGAAAGACACATGGAGTCTGAGGAATCCACATGCAGCTTCTCATGCTCTCTCCCTTTCAAGATGAGTCACTCAGAGCACACTCTTTCCCAGCTATGAAAATGCAGCAATATGTGTGTGATGTTTCTGCCCAGGAAAGCCCATCAGAGACTCAGCACCAATGGTTTTTATGGGAGGCTAGTCACACAGGCACCCTCTGCCTGATATGTGTCAAAATTCCAGATCCCAGAAAGAAAGTAGGTTTTCACCATAAATCATGTTGTTTGCATAGTCCAGATGCAGTGAGTCACCCTTATTTTTTAGGGAAAGTTTTATATCAGGGTTGAGAACTGTTTACCAGCTGAGTTCCCAGGACCAGCCAAGGGACCAACCTTGCAAGCAAGACCTTCTATGGATAGAAGCCTTCTCTGTTAATCCTTCTCTATACACATGCCACTTTTGAAGGTTCCTATTTATTTGTGACAAACAGATGGCAATACCTCATGCTTTTGTGATGTCTGTGATTAAAAAAAAAAAAGAGAAGCCTAAATAAAAGTCTGTTTATGAAATGGGTCACCCAATGTAACTTTTGAATTTCTTTATATGATGCATGAAGTCTTTGTCATCTGAACTCCATACTTAATTTTAGCATTGTCCCTTGCCAGGCTATTAGTCCAGCATTTAGGGCCACTCTGAGCTCTCCAGATACAGGGTCATGATTTCTTATTCCCAAGCCTTGGTGCATTCAATTCCTTGGCCATTTTCAGTTAGCTCCTCTTCACCCTTCAGGATCCAAACTTGAGATCTCACTTCCTCTTGAAGCCTTTCCTCACATCCCAAGATTGGGCAAATCACCCCCCTCTAGCGCTCTCCTCCTCCTTCCCTGTACCTCCCTATCACAGCACTCGCCACTTAGTGATGTCATTGCCTGTTTATTTATCTGTAACACTACTGGACTATAAATAGTCCATGAGGCTAAGATCTTCATCATAAATATTTGTTGAAAAATGATAATTATTCAGGACTTCTTTGGCTTAATTTAGAATGAACAAAAGGGGGTTCCCTATATAAGAAATACTTTTTAATGATTCATCATCTTCAATGATGGTGCTATCAGTCTTTATAATGAAGCCACTCACTCTGGAAACTGAAATACAAATGTACTAAGTAATCTGGGTATCTTGAAAAGATTTAATGAAAAAATATTGTTACTCTCCGTCCATCAGGACTTACTGCACATCTTTTCCAAGATGGGTTTTCTCGTTTACTCCTAAATGTCTTTCTTTTCTGTCTTAAACCTTGTCAGAAATATCCGTATTTTTTCTATATCTTTTTTCTCTCACTTTCTATTTAACTGGCTATAATAAACTAAAGAAAGGAAGAGAAAGAGTAAACCCCCAACACATACACACCAGACACACACAGAGTCACATGATAAAACATGGAGAAAGGCGACAGGATTTTAAGGCAGAACTTGGCTTGGTGGTCTATATAATAGAAGGAAATGGAGTAGTCACCGTATTTTCCACTGCTCAGCACTGGGTATTCTTAAAAAGTCTCTAATTCAGCCTCCAGCTGTGCCTGTGGCTTCTGTGTGGCCTCGTTCTTCTCCTGATCTGTCCATATTCTGCTGCTGTTTTAAGTTGTTCCCTAATAGGCATAACACGGGTGGATTGGTGTGTTGTGCTCACCAGACTGTGTTAAAGACAAGAGAGGGCCAGAAGATGGTCCCTGTGGCCAGTGCCATACCTCCTTTATCTGTGAATTCAGATTCTCTGTGCCTGGAGACTGGGAATGTAAATTTTTTAAAGCTACCAGGTTAACACCTTTAACTCTGCAAATTTCTTGAGAAACACTGCCTAGACCTAATGGACAGGGTAGTATGTAAGCCACGCTGCCCAAAAGAGAGAAGCAGAGCTAAATCTCTCACAGGTATTTAGACATAGGACACTCCCTACATCCATCCACACTGGGTACACAGACAAGAGACTCCCGTCCAGCCCAACCATTGAGCTGCCCTTATAAAGCCCATGGTTGGAAAAACAACTCTGAAATCCAGGCACTAGACTAAATTAGAGTCCTTTGGAATATCTCAGAAGTGCCATATTTTTTCATTCATGAAAATACTGTATATTATAACCAAAACTGTTTTCTAAATTTATTGGTAAAATCTCTACAAAATCTCTGAAGATTTCTTGACATTGAAATTAACAAGGCCTATATTCTCTTGAATGTAATGAAGTGAATAAAGATTTTTTTAATGAGTCTAAGTTCTGAACCGTGAAGGGGCACACCAAATTTAATCTCAGGGTAGATTATACCTAAGAGAAATGTCAGTTCAAAGAGGTAATTTAAAAGAAAAATTATAAGCTCTGCAAAGTAATGAAAGTGGTTCTGTCATAATCACTGTATGGCAAACAGCCCATATACAATTTGAAGTTGTAACTTTTGATGTGTTCTCAGCCAGCTCAGTTGGGACATAAACTAGAGACATTATGGAATGCTGCCCAATCACTGTCAATTTAGAAACACACTGGCAATGTGGCACCTAATTTCAAAACATTACTTAGCACAAAATTTCAACTCCATACTCCATATTGTAATATCACTCTCTGAGCTATTTTTGGATGGGTTCCTCTAGCTGCCTGAGATCCTAAGCCATGATGGATTCCAGGGGCATCACAGACCCCTCTGATATAGTAAATTTCATGACATACCTTTTTTACTAGATTCTGTGCTTTCTTCCATTTTCTCTTAAAGTTGAATATATAAAATATTTATAACTTTAAAAACATAATAAGTCACAAAAAGCAACATAGACAACAAGGAAATAACATGTATAACAGACCAGGTGAAATGGTCATATGGTCCTGACACCCAAAAAGGGAATCAGGAAAAATGGTATTAGAATGATTCAGTCTTCAAAGTTGGGAATTCAAAAGAAACTTTAAAGGTAACAGAAACACTTTACAAAATTTCCTAAAACTCCCTATCTCACCCTAACAAAGAGCCTGATGATCTTCAGGAATAGAGGACAACAGAACGCACTATGGAGAGTGCCAACACCTTCCAAGTATCTGCAGTATCCTTAGAAAATTACCTAGACACTGGCATTAAGTTTGGTTTACCTGGATTAAGCTCATTTATTGCCTTCTATGTACCAGACACTGAGTTAGCTTCTAGAGCATTACAGTAAGTGCTAGTGAGAAGTGTTATAGGGAAAAGTAGAATGGAGGGAACCAAAATGCATGGAGAACTTCCACATGCCACATACTGTGACTATTCTATTTCTACAGCATTCATATTAAGTAGATGATGTAACAGCCTCATTTTATACATGAGAACAATGAAGCTCAGAGACTAGATAATATCACTAGAATGAAAGCCTTCTCGACAGAATTCAAGCCACCTAGGAGCAGATATTTGTCTCTTCCATTCCTTAACATTTGCCAACCTCCCAAAACAGGTCCTGACACTCAATAAATACCCACTGAATGACTGAATGTAAAATGGAATCCATCTACAGTCAGGAAGATTCAGTGTAAAAACCAGGATTTGAGACCTGTTCTAGGCAAAGACAAAATCTACTCTTTCTATATATGCATGACACTGCAATGTGACTTGGCACGGTAAGAGTTAAAAGTTGGACTCAGGCAACTCCATCCACCATAGACAGATTCCACCTGCCTGTAAGCCTAAGGTTCTTCTTCCTTCAATTTAATCCACAGAACTAGATTCAAGGATCTGGTGCCCACATTTTCTAATTCTGTATATTCCTTACTATACACAGAATAAAATTATGACATGAGACTACAAATGTCCCCCAACAATTTAATTAACACTAATGTCTCTGCTGACAGACCATGTCATTATGTAAAGGATTTTTTTAAAATCAAAGACATGTATAGAATCAGGTTGGTAGACTAAGGACACATATTAGTCTCCTGCTGGAGTCCAAGGAAGAATAGTAAGGAGGCCTGTGTGCCTAGAGAGGAATGAGGGAAGGGGAAGGTCAGAGAGAGAGCAGGTGACTGTATCATGTAGGATATGAAGAACATTAAAAAGACCTTGGCTTTTTCTCTGAGTGAAACGGGACATCACTGGAGAATTTTGTACAAGAGTTTTTAAAAGGCTTCCCTGGCTGCTACGGAGGGGCAAGGGTGGGATGGTTTTTATAAGGTTATGAGTGGAAGGAGGGAGACCAAAGGACCAGTGCGAGGACTATGCAATAATCCAGGTGAGACACAATGGTGGCTGAGAGCACAATCATAGCAGTAAAGCAGAGGGTACCGCTGCATCTGGTTTTTTGAAGGCAGAGCCAATAAGACATAAGTAAGTTAGAAGAATCCTACAAGAGTTCTTAGGAAAAGAGTCCAGAGTATAAAGAATTAAAAAAAGACAAGACCCACAGATAGGCACATTGTAGGAATTCTTAAAAGTTAAGAGGAAATCCTTAAAGCTATCCAAGGGGAAAAAAATTAGTTAATTTACAAAAATTCAGTAATCAAAACTACATCAGACTTCGTATTAACAACATAGATTCAAGAAGTCAAAAGAGCAAAGTTCTAAGGGAAATTATTTTAGAATCAGTATTTCTTTACCCATTTAAACAAATAATAAGGTGGAAGGGAAGAATAAAGACACTTTTAAGAAACGAAGGTACCAAAGTTTACCTCAAACAAACTCTGAAATAATTATTTGAGGACATAATCCAACAAATGAGCTAATAAATAAATGAAGAAGATACAGGATGGACAGTAGTGTGGTAGGCAAAGAAAATAATAAATCTTGTAATTTAGTCTGAATAATTATTTATGCAGGTGCATAAAATATTGAACTTGTAAATAAATCTTAGATAAAATCATCAAAAAAGGTGGAACTGTTAAAAGAATTAAAAGCATACTGAGGCCTTGACTCAATTTGTGAGATGATACAGATACTGATTAACTCCGCACTTTGGTAAGAAAACTGTAAGTTTAGATATGTTTGTTTAAAATGTAAAGGTAATTCACTGAAAGAATAGGATGGAACAAATAATTTTCAAACTCTGGAATGGGAAAAAAATGAACTTTTCTCCTTAGAAAAAAAAAATCACAACCTATCTTACAAAGGGGGAAAAAGGAGAAGTAAAGCAGAACAAAATAAATAAACATAACAAACACAACAAATGACAATCAAAGAAGCAAAGTAAATATAAAACAAAAAAATAAAGCAGAGTAAGTCCAACCACAGCAGATGTCATAAGAAACGTGAACTAGATAAATTTCCTGTAAAGAGAAGGAAGCACTTACACTAAATCAAAAATCTAGTTAAATATCATTTATAAGAGACAAATAAAAACAGCAGCACTGCTGAAAATAAAGCAGTGGCAAAATATATAGTACAGAAAAGTTAACCAAAAGAAAACAAACATGGGTCAATATTAGATAAAAATAGAAACAATGTTATTGGAAAACATCAACTAGAACATAGAGGGATATTTCATAATAAAAGGTTCACTTAAATGAAATGATATATGTGCCACAAATCTAATTGACTCCGAAAAATACCACAAAAACTTGTAGAGATACAAGAAACATGGACCACCATAGGCACTATAAGAGATTCTAATGTACTGCACTCAGAAAGTGAGGGATTCAAGGAGGGAAAAGAAATGGAAGATTTGAATAACTCAATTAAAAGCTTGATATAACAGAATCTGTCCTTATCAGATTCACATTTTTTCCAATGTTTAAAGCATTTGGTCACAAAAAAATCCCAACAAATTTCTAAGAGCAAGTATAATGCAGGCTACATTCTCTGACCACCATATAATAAAATTAGAACAATGATAAAAGGATTATGACACCCCCCCAAAAAAACCCATGTACCTGTAGATTTTTAAAATACTTTTTAAAAGTAATTCTTGAGCTAAAGAGGAAATCCAAACAAAATTTGGAAACTATTTAGAAATAAACAACAATGATAGTTCCACATCTGAAACTTGTAGAATATAGCCATAATAAAGGGGTTTAATAAGAGCTTAATTGTTTAGATTAGAAAATAAGATCAAAAGTAAACAATATAAATATATATCTCAAGGTTGTGGAAAAAGTAAAATAAATCCAAAGAATATAGAAGAAAATAAACATAAAATCAATATAAACCTAATGGACTTAATAGAATCCAAATTAGTGCACCTTTAAAGACACTTGATACAATTAAACGCTTCTAGCCAAGAGAAAGAGATGGCATAAAGACATGATAAGAGAAGTAAAAGTGGGAAACAAAATAAAAAATGAACAAGTGGGACTACATCAAACTAAAAGTTCTGTACAGCACAGGACACCATCAGCAGACAAAGGCATCCTACAGTATGGGAGAATATATTCATAAACAATTTATCCAATAAGTAGTTAACATCCAAAATATATCAAGAATTCATATGCCTCAACACTCAAAAGACAAATGACCCGATTAAAAAATGGGAGGAGGACCTGAACAGATACTTCTCCAAAGAAGATACAGATGGCCAACAGACACATGAAAAGATGCTTCACATCACTAATCATCAGAGAAATGCAGATTAAAACCACAATGAGATATCACCTCACACCAGTTAGGATGGCCACTATCCAAAAGACAAGAAATAACAAATGCTGGCAAGGATGTGGAGAGAGAGGAACCCTCCTGCACTGTTGGTGGGCATGTAAATTTGGTGAGACAATGTGGAAAGCAATAAGGAGTTTCCTCAAAAACAAAAACAGAAATACCATTTGACCCAGGAATTCAACTCCTAGGAATTTACCCCCCAAAAATAAGAATCTTGATTTGAAAAGACATATGTGCCCCTATGTTTATCGCTGCACAATTTACAACAGCCAAGATATGGAAGCAACTCAAGTGTCCATCAAAAGATGAATGGATAAAGAAGATGTGGTACATATAAACAATGGAATATTATTCAGCCATAAAAAGAAAAGAAATCCTTCCATTTGCAACAACATGGATGAATCTAGAGGGTATTATGCTCAGGGAAATAAGCCAGGCAGAGAAAGACAAATACGAAATTATTTCACTTATTTGTGGAATATAAGAACAGGCAAAATAGAAGGAACAAAATAGCAGCAGACTCACAGACACCAAGCAGGGACTAGTGGTTACTGAAGGAGACGGGTTGGGGAGGCTGGTGGGGGAGGGAGAAGGGAGTTAAGGGGCACAATAATTCACAATCACAATATAGGTTCATCACAGGGATGGTAGTACACCACAGAGAATACAGTTAATGATTCTGTAATATCTTACTACGTTGATGGACAGTTACCACACCGGAGGGGGTGAGGACTTGATAATATGGGTGAATATTGAACCACTGTGTAGTGTATTTGAAACAATCATAAGATTGTATATCAATGATACTCTAAAAAAAAAAGGTAAAGTGGACACAACTATAGGATTGGGGAAAATGGAAATTTTATAAGAATATTTTATGTAAAACTCTGTATCAACAAATTTGAAAATCTAAATAAAATGTTTTTTATAAGATATAAATGACAAATTTGGCCCAAGATTAAAAAATCTGACTGTATTAACAGTGAAAGTACAACTGAAAAGTAATGAAGGTAAAAGGGAAATAATAAGACCACAAATTTTTCAGGGAAATTCTACCCACCTATAAGCAAACAAAAGACTCATTTTATATAGATCTTCCAAATCAGCAGAGGTGAATAACTTCCCAACTCATTCTACTATAATGTATATGTCAGTACTAAACAAGGCAAGTATAATAAAAGTGAAATTATAGCCAGTCTGATGTGTAATATAAAGGCAAAAAAATATTAAACAAAATACTAACAAAATTAACACAGTGAATAATACATCATGAACTAGTTGAGTTATGTGAGGAATGCAAGTATGGTTTAAAATCATAAACTATTAAATAATATACCACTTTACCAGAATAAAGAAGCAAAACTAAATCACTACAGCAGATGTCAAAACACATTAGCCAAATTTTAACACTCACTCCCTGATATGAAAAGTAAGTAAAAGGCATTCAGTAAACTAGAAATAAAATTACTTCCTCAGTTTGGCAAACGGCATTGATAAAAAGGATAATAACCAGAACAAATATCATACCTAATTGTCAAAGATGAAAGAATTCCATTAAGACAAAAACAAAACAAAGACCGTCTGTTATTACCACTTCTATTTAACTAGCTAATTAGTTAAAACAAGAGAAAAGACATAAAAGTATGAGTAATAGAAATGAAGACACAAAACCATCACTATTTGCAAATAAATATTCTATAGAAAATCCAATTGAAAACTATTAGAATGAGAGAATTCAGCAAGTGGTGAGATATGAAAAAAACAGGAGACAGTCAATGGTTTTATCTGTACACTAATGAATAATTAGAAAAGGCAAAGGGGAAAAGAAAATCTTATTTGAATGCAAGAGCTATAAAATACTTATGAATAAACCTATCAAGAAATGTACACAAGACCTATATGAATAATAATAACTAACAATTATTGAACACAAACTATTATGCCAGGTAATGTTCCAAGCACTTTTCATGTCTTATATCACTTAATCTTCACAATAACCTTATAATATAATAATACTATTACTGATATATTAATATTATTAATACCATTTTCAGATGAGTAAATTGAAGCTCTGGGAGGTTAACTACAATCCCCATAATAACACAGAATGTAGAATTATAAATTGCATTCAGTCTGAGCACCAAAGCCTTGTTCTTAGTTACTGATATATTCTGATGTTGTAAAACTCCCCTCAACCTTATAAAAGAAGACTGGAATAAGAACCAGCACATAAATACATCAGTTCTCCTCCAGTAAATGTTAAACTCAATGGACTGCCATTCAAAATCACAAGAGCATTAAGAAATGCTCTTTTAACACAACTTGAAAAGCTGGTTTTAAAATTCATACAGAAAGAACATCAGTAAGAATAACTGATGACATTTTTAAGGAGCAATGAAGGAATACTTGTCCTTCCAAATATCAAACACATGATAAAAGCTACCACAACTAAAAAGTACTAATAGGGAAAGAATAGAAAAAATACATGTAAAGGAACAGTTCATTTAGAAACAGATTTATGTATGATGGGAATTTAGTTTATATTAGTGATGCATTTCAAGTGGAAATGTTGAACTATTTTTAAAAATGCTACATCCACTAGGAAGTATTAACCTTCCCTCCCCATGCACACACACTTCACGTCATGTTCAAAAACTAATTCTAGGCAGAGTAAAAAGCTATAGAAATAAACTACAAATATTGAAAAACATAAAAAACATACTTGGCTAAGAAAGGCCTATATGAGTTTAGAAATGCAAAAGTAAGAAGCTCAGAAAGGAAAATATTGACATATTTGACCTAAAAAAAATCAAAATTTCTGTAAGACAAAGGACATATTAACAATGTTAAGATTCAAGTGTGTGGCTAAAAGAGGCAACAGGAAGGATGTGCTGATGCACTGGTGGGTTTGCACCAAACTTTGGTGGACTGTATCAATGTCAATATCCTGGTTGTATTACTATATAATAGTTTTTCAAAATGTTGCCAATGGGGAAGCTGGGTGAAGGGTACATGGGTTCTCTCTGTATTATTTCTCACAACTGCATGTGAGTCTAAAATTACCTCGATAAAAATTTCAATTAAAAAGAGGTCAAGTATCAGATTGAAGAAAATACCTTCCTCATATTTATATACAAAGTAATAACAGCTAGACGAAATAAAAAGTTCCTAAAAATCAGTACGAAAAGCTGTATGATAGAAATATACAAACATAAGCAAAAGACACAGGGAATTATGGAATCAAAGTAAGTGTCCAAGAAACATGAGAAATTACTCAATATTGACAATAATCAGGAGAAAACCTGATTATTGATTTTTTAGAAAACTAAAGTGCAGAAAAATATTTAATGTACCAGCAAAAGGTTAAGAGATGATCCTATCAAATCTTGGTGAGAATGGGGGCACTGAGAAAGTTTAGACCATTGGTTGGGTGCATAGTTTAAGCTTTTTGCATAGTAATTTAGCACTGTCTCTGAGGAATATTATCTCTGAGAATCAATATTAATGGAAAATTTGTGCCCCAAAATATAAAGATCAGCATTGTTAAAATAGTGAAAAAGTGAAGTCAACCTAAGTGCAGATCAATACTGTATTGATGTATATCATATAACGTATAATAACTGATCATGCAAAAGTTAATTTATACCAATGTGTAGTAATTATACAGCCATTTATTTTTTTAATTGAAGTATAATTGATATACAATATTGTATTGATTTCAGGCATGCAACATAGTGATTCAACAATTTTGTACATTACGAAATGCTCACCATGATAAATGGTAGTTACCATCTGTCACCAAAGTTATTAAAATATTATTGACTATATTCCATATGTTGTACATTTCATACCCATGACTTATTTATTATATTCTGAAGTTTTTACCTCTTTATCCCCTTCACCTATTTTGCCCATAACACCATCCCCCTTCCTTACGTTTGTTCTCTGTACTTATGTGTCTGTTTCTGTTTTGTTTCTTCATTTATTTTTTGAGATTCCACATGTAAGTGAAGTTCATATGGCATTTGTCTTTCTCTAACTTACCTCATTTAGCATAGTACCTTCTAGATCCATTTTATATATATAAAATGTGTATATTTATGTTTATATAATGTGTGTATGTGTAAATACAAAATGTGTACACATACACATATACACATACACACCACAAGACATACACATAAACACCACAACTTCTTTATCCATTCACTATCGATGGACACTTAGGTTACTTCCATATCTTGGCTATTGTAAATAATGCTAAAATAAAATGGGAGTGCATATATCTTTTTAAATTAGTATTTTTGTTTTCTGGCAAATACCCAGAAGTATTACTGGGTCAATTATAAAGCCACTTTAAAATGAGGCATACCATTTAAAAGAGTCACTTAAGAAAATGAGGTGTAGCATTACCCAATAGAAGGAACCAGGGTCCCTTTTTGGAGAAATGGCTGATTGCTGTATTATAATATGTAAGGAGCAGCATAATATGAGCCTGGAAAATTTTTATGGTGCTAAACAATACAAAAATACTCAAAAATGAGTGTCATATGTTAAAGGAACACAAGAGACACCTTGAAACAGGCTCCCAACTAGCCAAATCTAGGACAACTATAGTCACAAAATTAATATTGCTAGTGATGGATTATAACCCTTAGAACAGGAAAGAATCCATGGCTGCATACCATACATGAAGAGAAGGAAAGGATGAATGATAAAGCAAATGACAGAGTCAAAAGTACATTGGAATTCTTAGTACTATCTTTGCAAACCTTTTGAAAAGTCTAAATTATTTCAAAAGAAAAAGTTCAGAAGAGAAAAAGCATGAGTTAAATCTAACAGAAACTGATAAATACTGAGAAAACTAGATACATTTAAAAACTCAAATTGCAGAATAATTTCTACAGTAGGAAAAGAGAGATTGCGGGAACTTGGGTAGAGAATAATGAAGCACTATTACACCAATTTCTGTATTTATGCAGGTTGGAATAGTTTTTAACAAATTAGTATCTGTTACTAACTACTTGAAGCCCCTCCCTCCACACCCACTTCACCCTCTGCCCCAAACAGATGCTGGAACACCAGGTACAACTAGGAAGAGTGAGAGATAAGGCAGAATAAAGAAAACTAACATTTGGACTAACTCAGTGGCATATCTTCTATAGAATTTCAAAATCTAAATTATGAAATTATAATTTCATACTGATAGCCACTTAAAGAATTCTTTGTCCTACGAAATTAAAAACATCTGATTTATAGAATTGTAATTCCCTACCTGGTATTTACATAAACTCTCTGGGTAAACAATGCTGAAGTAGAATTACAACCCTGTAGATTTTGCAGACGTTAATTTACACTAACCACACAATGATGTAATGATGGGCACTGACTCATTTTAAAAACCTAGTGCAGCTTATCATCTTCCATTTGCTCAGTCCCACTGCACTCACTCAATATAGGACCTATGAAAATGACTCTAATTTTTAATAATCTGTGTCATTGTGAGTGAGGGTTACTAACAGCCACCAGTGAGGAGGAGGGAATGAATTAACTTGATTTTGTTTTGCACAAATGGACTTTTTCAAAGGGAAAAAATACAACTTGATGAGGTAAACATTTACAAGGTTTGAGGATATGGAGCTTTGCCCAGAATTCCAAAAATTACTACAACATAAATTAATAAACAAACATCATCTAAGCCAGCCCTGCTTTCTGTTATTAGCTCACTTTTATTTTCTTTAATATTCAGTATTCACAGTCCTTTCCCCTACCTCTGTTCCAAATTCTTGATTTTCTTTGGATTTCTTACATAGTCATTTTTAAGGTCATCTTTATCACTTTCAGCGAACTCTGCTTAAGTTTAACATGACATATCATTCAATGTGATTCTTTTCCTACAGATACAACCCACTTTCTGCTTATCACCTGGAACCTATAAATGATTCCCTGGCACTCTCCACATTCACTGATTCAAATTCTGATTTAATATGCACATTACATGCAAATTCCTGACTTAACTGCATTCTGAAATTCTGAGCTGACTGTTATCTATCTACATTTTTTTAATTTAAGTGTTTTGGAATGATACTGCCAAAGCACATGGCACTGCCCATGTGCTTGAACATCACCCCAAATGACATTTTCAAGAGGCTGTCATCTTGAAACAAGGCCCTAGCGATGGTCAAATTACTACTGTTAGACCCTCAGTCCAAGGCAGGACAAAAGTTTTTGACTGCTACATTTAAAACTGATTCCAAATATTCACACAAACTATATGAAAGTTCAGACCCTTTGACTCAGTAGTTCCCCTCCTAGGCATTTGTCTTAAAATAATTCGAAAGAATAAAAAAAAACTGAATGAAAGCATTTACTTCAACATTATCCGTAAACAATGTGAAACACTGGAACCAATATTACTATCCAAAAATACAGGAACCATTAAAAGATGAAGCAATTAAATGGACTATAATAAACCCACTTATCAAGAAATCATTATGAAACAAGACTTATGAGGAATACATAATAACTTAGAACAAAGTTTAAAAGCAAATCACAAATGAAAAAAGACAAATGAGAAATTGCACTTAAGAAACCCTAAAAGGGTTAATAATAAAAATTAATAATCAATTATGATATATAAACTCATTTCCTTAAAATTTTTTTAAATATTGTATTTCACTTGTGATTTTAAAGTAATTTATACAAAACTGGATGAAAATAATGTCAGTAAACCTCTTCTCTGAGGCCAAATAAAAGCCTGAAAGCTTGAGTTTTCCTATTCCTATGTAGAAAATTAAATTATTTTCAAAATCAACAGGAACAAATCATCTGAGACCAAAGGTGAAAATTATACAGTTCCAAGGCTTGAAAATTGTTTGGGAAAAATATAGAATCATGCCCACTGGTTTTAAGGGGATATAATAACCACAAGAAAAAGAAATTATAAGAGTTGTTATAGTACAGAAAACTTGGTCTCAAAACCAAAATTATGTAAACTGTACTTGATTAGAAGTTCAAGTATCAGAAGTCATAAATGGAAGAGGAATCAGAAAAAGATCTACCTTAGATCAGAAGTATTCTTTCAGCCCCAATAGCTAAAGCTTTTTTGTCCCCTTAATGAGGAGAAATTGGGTGTTAATGTCAGAATCCACGGACTTACAAGAGAAAACTATACTGACATTATTTTCCTCAGGATGCAGTACTGCTGTTCCTCTTTGGCACCATCATGGTACTCATATCAGAAGACATGAACTGTATAGCATACTTGGTGCAACAATTATGTGTCCTCTGTACAATAATTCTTCCTCATAAAATCCCAGCCCTGTCTTCTTTTCTTATAATTAAACTATGAAAAATTCTGTTGAAAAATCAAGACAAAAAAAAAATACAATGTGGTCAATGTCCTAAAGTGAAATTGTACATATTCTGGGTCTAATACATTTTATTTATTTTGTACTTAACTGCCTAAATGGCTTAAGAAGTTTTTGACTCCATTAAAAAACCTGGAAAGAGTACAAACTTTTTCCCAAACAATTAGCCTTCAAATTATCACTCTAATACCGTATTGTTTCTTGATACTAGTGGTGAAATGCCAAGACACTTTGCTTGAAAATCTGTGCTCAAAGCTTTTAAATAGCATGGGATATTGATTTTAGAACCAGCTGTTAAGCAGAAGGGCAGGGCCAGTGGGAAAAGGCAGGACATAGTATTAGAGGTGCCAGTTATAGTTCTGGGCCTACTTTCCATTGGCATATTAATATTGGCCAAAGGGTTCCCAGCATTTGTAAAACAATAATTAGGCTGAATACTTCTTTTTGAAAAGAAAAAAAAAATCCTCCAGTTCTGTGTAAATTAAGAATTTCATGTTTTGGAATGAAATGAGGAAAATACATAAATCAGAAAAAAGTAGAAAAGATCATCTAAAAGTATGTTACATTTTCTAACTAGGGAAGAGACTTTCTAAATTTCACCTCAAAGGCAAAAGAAAAAGAAGTTCTCTGTTAAGCTGATATATTTACCTGGATCCCAATATTTTAGTCTAAAACTACACTTTCCAATATGCCAGTTACTGGCCTGTGACGATTGGGCACTGGTCCAAATTGATGTGTGCTAAATGTGAAAACACACACAGGAGTCCAAAGATTTAGTATGTAAAAAAGAATGTAAAATGTCTCATTAATATTTTTCATATAAAATTGAAATTAGAATATTTTATATATATATCAGAATTTTAAAATATCAAAATTAATTTCACCTGTTTCTTTTTACTTTTATTAATATGACTACTTGAAAATTTAAGGTAACATATGTGGTTCCTATTCATGGCTCTCCTTATATTTCTATTGGACAATACTGGTATATAAAATTAATCAAATTAGATGAAATTCCTTTAAAATCCTTTCTATTTCTAGAGCTCTGACACAAAGAGACTGTAGGTTCAAGTTAGTACCTTTTAAAAAAAAATGTTATTTTAGAGAAACCTACATTTAATCACTATCTACCATGGCCCCCAATGCTTTCTCATTGTTTCCTATGGATCTCTAACAGCCAAGAAAAATGAATGTGTCTATTTATGTATTTATAAACTGCAAGTATGCATTTCATAGGGCCATTCAGAATATGCAATTCATATTTATACTTCACACTATACTGATGCCTATTTTTAACGATCTGTAATAAATATTGAACTCTGTGGGAATTTTTTCAGTTTTAATATTCATAGAACAGTTTTGAAATTAGAGAACGTTAGAGGTCTTATATTCCAGTGGTTTCCAAACAGGCTGGCACTTCTGAATCACCTGGGGAACATACAAAAAATACTGATTCTAGGCTTGGTATCTTGAGATTGCAACTCAGTTGGTCTGGGATGAGACAGTCTCCTATACTTCTTAAGAGGCCACCCAGGTCATTCAGAGACTCAGCCAGGTTTTGGAAATCACTGATCTAGCCTAACTTACTTCATCTGTAACTGAGGCAAAGTGAATTGTCCTAGAGTTGTGGCCCAGTAGTCTCAGACCTGGAACCAGGATGCAAGGCTCCTAACTCCAACCCATTGCCATTGTTGAGAGACATTCTGTCAAACACACATATTACTCACTCCTCAAAAACTCCATCCACCAGTATATCTTCCTTGTCAGTTTTAACATCCAACTCTGGTTCTCCACTAAGCAGAAGCTTCAGGTTATAAATAACCAGCAAAGTACCTAGTAAAAAATAGGTATTTGACTTGTCAATATTTTAACCACACTAAATATCAGTCATGGTGCTATTATGTCACCTATGGAATGAAGCCTACTACAGACCAAACTTCCTTTTTACTTCAGTAAATAATATGCTTGGATAAGTTCCAAAGTATATGTCTTATAGCAAATTCCATTCTTTGCCAAAGAGTGTTGAGTTTCCACAGTATAGTGCTTCTTAATACTATTGATTTCATTGTAAGTCTTTCAATGTGGATTCTTAAACTTAGGCACTCTTATCATAATTTGCATTATGAAAATTGTTAGGCCCCTGAGCTGAATTTGCATTAATGGTAAAGCTTTCATTGGTGGAACTGATATCAATACACATGAGAAAAAGATAAGTCTTAACAGTATGTACAAACATGAGTATTGCTTTTAGACTCTATAGCAAGTGTTGGCAAACTTTTTTGTGAAGGGCCAGATAATAAATATATCAGGCTTTGCAGGTTATATGGTCTCTGTTACAACTATTCACAACTCACCTCTAACACTGTAGAATGAAAGTTGCCATAGAGAATACATAAATGAATGAGTGTGGCTGTATTCCAATAAAACTTTATAATAACAGGTTCAAGGCGAGATATGTCCTGCAGGTTACAGTTTTCTGACTCTGATTCTAAAGAACAGTTAACAAAAAAATCCAAATTCTTTACAAAATGGATTATGCTATGAAGACAAACAGAACTGTCTAAGAAATTAAAGGAACAACCAATTATACTTTTTTTGGTAGTACTAAAACACAAGGGTAAACAGCATAGTCACTGAGAATTTGGACTTGGGAGCCTAAATCCTGGAAGAACCATTTACTACTCAGGTAAGTTTACTAATCTATTGGAACCTGTTTTTCTTATCAATACAACAGATTTCATGAGGTGCCTAAAACACAGAGTTGTTCTGAGGATTAAAAGAGTTAATTTTTATAAGGCATTTAGAATAAAATTCAGGAAATAGTTTATCCTTCTTTAGTATTTATTTGAATATATCATAATTAGAAGTCAATTAAGAGATTAGATTAACTTTCCTAAAAGCATATTGTGTATATGTTAATAAAATATTTAGTTGCCACTATTTTTCTACTATGAGAAAGGGAGAGATGACATAAACCATTACTTTTAAACAAAATGCCATAGACAGAGAACTTTTGAAGGTAACATAGGCCAAAACAGAAAAAATTTCTCAGAATATCACTATAATCATTACATAAATCAGAGAGTTGAACAAAGCAGAATACACATAGCTTTTCATAGAGTAGGATCCTTTTTGCTTCTAGATATGAAAAGTGGTAGAAGTCTAAAGAAAGACAGAAACTAGAAAATGTTAGTAGGCAGGTCATTCTAATGTTGAGTAGGAAGTTGGTCGAGGTTGAAAGAATGTGAAAAGATTTGTTCATTTGGAAAGGAATATCTTCAAAGCTTTTTCTAACTGCCACAGAAACCTGGATTCATTACTTTATAAGTTGCTAACCTTCTCATAAGCCTGGGATCATCTAGCCTTAGACATAGCAGTATCATCTCCTAACTCTGCTACCTGGTGCAGGGATTGCAGATTTCCTGTGGCCACAGTCTGTATCATCTTCTCATCCAGATTCACCAAGCTCATAAAAGTACTAATCTTTCTCAAGTTCTCTAGAGCTTAGTGGATTCACTTAAGACAAAATTCATATGAATAAAATAAATGACTGCCCCCATGTGAGATTTCACATATTATAAATAGAAAAAAAATGAAAACATATGTAAATGTCTTTCATAAAACACTGAAAAATATTCTGATCAAAATTTCAGAGTTTTGATGATCTTACCACATTTCCCATAAATGATATCAAATTGCTGCATCAACTCAACTTCAGTTTTAAATGGAGAGTACTTATAAATTATAGACAATTCCATTGAGAATTTTTGAGGATCATCTGTAACAGATTCTCTGGTTCCTGTTAACCATGAGGGTATTGGAACCACAACCTAAAAAAAAAAAAAAAAAACCACATCAATTTACTATTAAATACACAAGTAAAAACCATCATCCTTTTGTCTGATCCTTATCCACACCATTCTTCATCCAGCCAAATTACAAAATAGAAAGTTAAAAATTTATTTCCTGCCCTGTATTCCAGTTTTATAAGAAAGACACATAACAAATATGTATACTCAGCACTTAAATCTGTATATTCAGCATTTGTTCTAAAATGCTCCACTATAGAATGTGGGGACAGATGGAATCTACTTCAGCTTCCTATTAAAATATGGGTAGAAAGGCAGCAAGAACAACACTATCAGCATTTTGGAAGTTGAAAAGGAGATCAGAGCATATCCAAAAAAACCAATCCGAAGCCCACGCCAGAAAAGGGAAGAACCAGCCTGTTTACTATTCAGAATGTCCTAGAAGGCTCAGAGATTAATGCCATAAGCCAACTCAGGAGGTGGGGAAAAAATGGGAAGAGAGCTGGAAGTAGCATCCAGATTCCTTGCAATAGCTCCTCCCCCACCTCTACAGAGACTGGATGTTTATTCTCTGGAAAGAGAGGAACCAAGCATTTCTGGATTAGAGGACATAGCAGGAACAGTTGTCCGAGGGATCTTACTGAGACTGGAAGGATTGAGTGATGCTAAGAAACCCAGGCATCTTCTCTCATTTAGCTCCAAGAAAGCTGTTGCCTAAGCACTGAGGCAGAAAACTGTAGGAGTCTTCTCTGAGAAATCTGACCAGCCCAGAGTGAAAGACATAAAGAAAATTATGATGAGGGTTTCCCAATAAATAGCTAAGCGAGATGTCATTATTGTGACACTCAGAACTGCAAGCCCCACTCACACCCTTAAAGCTTCCAATCAGCATTTTATTGCACTAATCTTTAAAGTATTCAGATTAATGACCTAATGTCTAAGAAAATCCTTGACAATGATAGACTAAATAAACAAGCACAACAAAGCAACTCAGTGGAAAGAGAAACCATAAAAGGAGAAAATTTCAGAGGAAAAAAATCATTGTTAATATCTCAGTGCTCTAAGAGGAAATATGCATCTATGAAACAAGAACAATATTATCCTTAAAAAAGAAACATTGAGAAAAGCTTTAAAAACTTCTTGGAAATGAAGAACATAATTACAGAAAAAAATTTCTCTGAGAGGGTTGGAACACAGATGTTAAAAATATCTCCAAGAAAACAAAACAAAAATGTATAAAGGACAGAAAATAGGAAAGAAAAGATAAGAAAATTAAAGAATCAGTTCCAGGCATTCAAGAGCCATGAACAGGAGTTGCAATAGGAGAGAAAAGAGACTATGGATGGAAGAAACTCATCAAATTTTATGTCCCAGAAATGAAGGATATGAATTTCCAGATTGAAACATATAACAAGAGCCCTACACAACAGATGAAAATAGATTAACCCAAAGGCAAAAAACTGAAATCAGACCGGGGACAAAGAAGATTCTCCTGACCTTCAAAAAGTAGGGTGGGGTGGGTGGGTAAAAAGAATGGATCATATACAGGACTCAGGAGTTAAAATGACTTCAACCTTCTCAATACCAACACTAGGAATTAGAAGATAATGGAGCATGACTTCAAAGTCCTGAAGGAAAATTCACCCCAACCTAAAAATAAAAGCAAGTACAACTATCATGAAGTGTTCAAGTAGGATAAAAACATTTTCATGCACCAAAGAAGTGAAAGACCTATGCTCTGAAAACTTTATGACACTGATGAAAGAAACTGAAGAAGACACAAATAAATGGAAGCTAGCGCATGCACATAGATAGGAAGAATTAATATTGTCAAAATGGCCACCCTGCCCAAAGTAGTTTACAGATTCAATATAATCCCAATCAAATTCCAGTGGCATTTTTCAACAAACTAGAGCAAATCATCCTAAAATTTATATGGGACCAAAGAAGACTCCAAATAGCCAAAGCAATTCTGAGAAAAAAGAACAAAGCTGGGGGTATTACGCTCCCTGACTTCAAGCTCTACTATAAAGTTGCAGTAATTAAAACTGTATGGTACTGGCACAAGAATAGATACATAGATCAATATAACAGAGTAAAAGCCTGGAAGTAAACCCTCACACATGTGGTCAAATAATATATGACAAGGGAGGCAAGAATATAAAGTGGGAAAAGACAATCTCTTTAGTAAATGATGTTGGAAAAACAGGACAGCTACATGCAAGACAATGAAACTAGATCACTGTCTTACACCATACAGGAAAGTGAATTTTAAATGGATTAAAGACCTAAATGTAAGACATGAAACCATAAAACTCTTAGAAGAAAACATGGGCAAGAATCTTGTGAACATCAGCACAAATAATTTTTTTCTGGATATGTCTCCTCAGGCAAGGGAAACAAAATCAAAAACAAGTAGGACTACATCACAATAAATAAGCTTCTGCACAGGAAAGGACAATAACAACAAAACAAAAAAGAACCTTTGTGTGGGAAAAAATATTTGCACATGATATATCAAATAAGGGGCTAATATCCAAAATATATAGAGAACTCATACACTCAACATCAAAAAACAGTCAAATTAAGAAATGGGCAGAGAACCTGAATAGACATTTTTCCAAAAAAGGCATACCGATGGCCAAAAGACACATGAAAAGATGCTCACCATCACTAATCCTCAGGGAAATGCAAATCAAAACCACGATGAGGTATCACCTCACAGCAGTCAGAATGGCTTCTATCCAAAAGACAAGAAATAACAAGTATTTGCAAGGATGTGGAGAAAAGGGAACCCTTCTATACTTTTGGTAGGAATGTAAATTGGTCCAACCACTGTGGAAAACAATATGGAGGCTCCTCAAAAAACTAAAACTAGAAATACCATATGACCCAGCAATTTCACTTCTGGGAATTTACCTGAAGAAAACAAAATCACTAATTCAAAAAGATATATGCACACCTATGTTCACTGCCACATTATTAGCCAAGATATGGAAGCAACCCTGTGCCCACTGCTGGATGAATGGATAAAGAAGATGTGGTACATATATATCATGGAATATTTATTCAGCCTTAAAAAAGAAGAAAATCTTGCCATTTTTGACAGCACGGACAGACCTAGAGTGTTTCATGCTAAGTGAAATAAGTCATATAGAGAAAGATAAATACCACATGATTTCACTTATATGTAGAATCTAAAACAAACAAACAAAATAAACAAACCCATAAATACTGACAACAGACTGTTGGTTACCATAGGGAGGGGGATGGGTGAATGGGTAAAACAGGTTTAGGGGATAAAGAGATATAAACTTCAAATTATAAAACAAATTAGTAATAGGAATGGAACTACAACATAGAGAATATAGCAAATAATATTGTAATATCTTGGTACAGTAATGGGGGTAACTGCACTTTCTGTGGCAAGCATTTAGTAATGTATATAATTACCAAGTCATTTTGTTCCACATATGAAACCAATACAATACTGTGTAACAACTATATTCAAATAAAAAAAAATTTCCATGCATGTGAGGCCTCAAAATATTTTACATCTGCATGCTTGCTAAGAAAGCTAATGGAGGATATGTTACCCCAAGAAGAGGGTGCAAGGTACAAAAGACATGATATTTAGGATCTGAGATCTGACAGAGAAGAGAGGTGAGGAGACTCGCCAGGAAGATGTCAAGGGAAGATCTCAGGAGGGCAGCTGAATGGAAGCCATGAAGAGCAGAAGTGTGAGGAACTCTAGAGCAGAGTTCTTCAGGAAGACAGAACTGATGAGGGTGAAGATGGAGACTGAGGTTAACGAAATGATACACACAGAAAACCAAGCAAATATAAGTATGTAGAACACTAAGCAGATGATTAACTCCAGGGAAAATAAAAAATCGTGTGGAAAAAGAAAAAAATAATACTTCACTACATGTATAATTATGACTAATATACTGTTTACATAATATTTTACTACAAATACTAAATATTAGCATAATCAAAGTTACAATCAAGCTCTATTGAGGGTAGAGAATTGGAAGGGTGAGTATGTGTGACAGAAGCAGAGAAAAAAATAGGTAAGTCCTCTTTTATAGTGAGAGGTTAGTAGATAATGCCTAAATCAAATCAAGAAGTAGCAATGCAAGTATGTTACATGTAGACATACACAGAAAAATATCAAAAGGATCGGCTAATGCTGTTGAAAGACATTGTCTCTGTGGAAGTGGAAATGGGAGGGGTTGTTTAAAAAAAAAGGAAATGGCCCATTTTAGGAAAGCTATGACTTCAGCTTTAGTCCAATTTCTCATGCCTTTACATACATAAAGTGCAATACAAATACTTACAGCATCGTTTTACCTCATGTCAGTCTCCCACTCAGCTACTCCCTGTTGCCTATAGACTGTTCCTATTACCCAGCCTAGTCCCCTGCCACCAGTGGCATATGAAGATCTCACATACCCTCACTGTCCTTCCAAACCCCATAATCTCGTCCTGATACTTGCTTCATGCCGTTTCTCTCCACATACCAGCCTTTCCAGCTCCAAGTTGTACTCTCTGCATAAAACCCTCATTGGTCACTCAAGGCTTTTCGATTGCTCCCTCCATGTCATTGCTTTTGACAATTGTGTAATAGCAGGAACACATATTCATTGAACAGCATTCTTTTTAAACATCTTCATTTTTTTATTTATCCAGTTTGCATGTGTCTGCCCTATTCAGTGACCACTTTGATGGTCATATTGTCTCTGCTTGTTTTCTACCTTCCACAGGGTCTATCCAGTGCTGGGCAAACAGTAGTACCTCAACATATATTTGCTGTACTGAGTTCTAACTGATGCTGTTACTAGTAAAACAGACACTACAAATTAATGAAATGTTTCTAAGTCATGAAATGGACTTAAAATTGTAATCACTAGGGTTAAAGTTTTTTTAACTATTTTGCACTCAATTTCTTTAAATTTTGTATTCCAAGACTTTTAACCCAATATTTTATGTATTTTTTAAATGATAATCCATATGGCATAAATGATGGAAATGTTTTACAGGCTTCTTCCAAAAGGCTCATTGTGCCAAACGGAGCCTCTTATTCCAGGAGATTTGGGTACATGTATAATGAAGATAAAGTTCTGAAAGCTGTCTACAAGCTAAAAACCCACTCAAGGAAAGATCAATAGGACAGGTCTCCAGGAAAGTCAGAATGTCCAGCCATCTCTCTCCATTCCCCAAATATATTCCTAAATTTCAAAATCATAATCAGAAAGAATCCATGATAGACTTCACCTCCCCAGATTGTAAATGAATATGTTACCATGGGAACTGAAGGAAAAATCTCAACTCTTACCTCACTAAGGCCTTCTCTCTCACAGAATGTCTGAGAAAAAAACAAACAGGTCATCGTTTCTTCCTTCTTTGTAAAAAGAATAAAGTCTTTCCCAATCCTCATGGATCCACTATATTAAACATCAAGAACATAATATATCTTAAATACCAAAAAGAAAAAACAGCAGCCATGATACTATGTACTGTAACAGGTTTTTCTTTTCATAGAAATAGCTTCACTGTTTTTCTGGCCCATCTCTAAGAGTTTTCCCTCCCAGTAGAGCAGATAGATCTGAACTAATCCAGCCTCATGCTCTTGCTTGAGATATGACTGCTGGAGGTAAGGTTCTGTCCGAGGCTCAAGAAGAGAGTGATCGTCTGTCCCTGGCAGTTGCCACAGAAGTGATAGCAGCCTTGGGTCCTCACCTTTCATAGAGGCAGACTGATAAAATAAGCTATGGAAACATATTGCATCTATGCTAAATTATGCTCCAAGAAACAACAGAACACAGAGATGCAAAAAAGCTCTTAAGTATAGATCTTCAGCAATCTCTGAAAGATGTTTCAACATCTATTTGATAATTAAATTTTAAAATTTGTAAAGATCTGTTAGTTAAGGATATGGAGATTCTAACACAAGGTAGGACTCTCAAGCTTTGTGGGGTTTTATTAAGCTTTACAAATTTGCATCATTCTGTATAAAATTGCCTTTAACTAAAAATTGTTCCCAATATCAATAATATATGAATTAAAGGGAAAAAAACCTCACCTTTTAAGACCATTGCCATATTGCCCAATAAACTTCGAGGTTGATAATTGTTTCTTGGATGCTCCAAAGTAAATGATATCTGAAGCTTCCTCTGTAATTGACAGAGATGTTCAAGTAGTTAGGAATTATGAGTAACTGGCACTGGCTGGTTGGAGGTTGAGTTGTCTGGATGTCACATGTATCTCAGAACATAAGGATGAATCTGTATCTCCAGGGTCAGACTCCATAATCTCTGACCAAGATCTTAATAGCACTATTCCTAAGGAGGTCAGACAGGATTAGCCATGTGACCTGGGGTAAACAGAGCTTAAATCAAAGCCTTAATTTCCTCATCTATGAAAGGGAACTACTAATATTTATATCACAGAGTTGTTAATGAACAGAAATTAAATTAGTTGACGCGTTTGTGAAATCCTGAACATAGTATGTGCTATTTGATAAGTGTTTCTAAATTATAGGTGTTACAATGATTTATACCACTGGCAATTTCCCATGAATTTGGCCCTTATCAAGCCCGCTGTGAGACTAAGAACAGCAGAGTGACTTCTAGTCTGATACTACCTGGGAAAGGAGGACTTCAGACTCTCAGAGTCAACCTCCTGACCTCTGCAGGGCATTCTGGAATTCTAGAGAAGAATCCTCCGAACTTCAGAATATACATACCTCCAGAAACAGAATGCTCAGAAGGAAAGAGGAAAATATAGAAATGAATCTCCCAGTAGGCCTACCTGAAAACATGCTCTAGAACTGTCCTGAGTATCCTGTGTCAGTCTAGGTGCAGACATATTACAGTTCAGTGGCACCTGGTACGTGGTATGTAAAGGCTATTAGACACTCTGCTTATCTGAAGCCAACTAGACATTCCGTCACATGTTCTCCTAAGGGGTCAAGTATTAGGTGAGGGTATACATATTGACAATATTAGCTAGCATTTATTGACTGTTTAATATGTGCTAGGTACTATATATATCATATAATTTACATGCACTATTAATATTTATAACAAACCTATAAGGAAGATGTTGTTATGATTTGTATGTTACAGATGAAGAAATTTAAGTTTAAGGACTTTATGTAAACTGCTCAAGTTTACATTTATCACCAGTTGATAAATGCTATCACCAGTATTACAATTCAGAGTTATCAGAGATCAAATCTCATGGTTTTCAGCACGTACCATACAAACTCCCATATGTAGCAGCCAGAGTTCCAGGTACAGAGACAGAATACTGAACAGGATAAATATGACCCCTGCCCTCAACAACTTTATGTCATGGTAGGAGAAACAGATTAAAAGTAGACAAATAAAAAGATCACTTCTGAGAGTATTAAGTGAAGGAAACAAAACCAGGGTAGTGTGATAGAGAATTAAGAGGAGTGTGGCCTGAAGATAGAGGCATCAGGGAAAACCTCTTTCATAAGGTGACATCTGAGATGAGATTCAAATGATGAAGGGCCAGCCACGTGTGGCTGGGGTCCTATAAGCAAGAAAGTGAAAGGGGCCAGAAAAGGTCAAAAAGGTGAACAAAGCCCAAATAGCACAAGATTTTGGAAGCATTACTGGGAAGTACAAATTTTATTCTGAAGTAATGAAAAACCAGTAAGGGTTTTAGGCAGGGGAATGGATATATGATATGATTTTTATTTTTAAAAAATCCATTTGGGATTGCTGTGTGGGAAATGGACTGGATTGGGGCAAGGCTGGAAGTGAAGAGTTAAGAAATTACTGCAGTCATCCTCTGTGGAACAAGATTGACCTGGCTCAGTGTGGACGACAGATAGATCATATTTCAGTCATCAGATAAACTCTTCCTTCTAACTTATTACTTGATTCCCAAATAAAGAATTGCTCTCTCAACACTGGTGAGTTTTTTTAAAATACTACTGTAAATGTCAACAGAGGTATGAGTCCTTCTAAAAATCTGAATTTTTGTCACTTTGTTGATCATTTTGCCTGTGGAACCATTTATTTTTTAAGGAAATGTCTTAGAATATATCACATATTCTGCTATTTAAGAATTCAGGAAAATGAACTAAACATTCAGGGTAGAAGTGAAAAATGAAACTTTTTTTTCATTAATAGTTTTCTCTCAAATTCTATTTCTTTCTCTTAAATATTAAGGAATCAGCAATACTTTTAATCAAGATGACCTGGAAAAAAATAGTATTCAAACAAACTCAGAATAAGAACTGAGTAGGCTATCTGATCACTTTTTAAACTTGCTAAGAAGCATTATTTGACTATTCATACCAAGAGGGAACTTCAGAAACCCAGAAGAAGGTAACTGCTTTACTTTGTATTCTTAGCATCTATCAACACTGATGATCACTCTTTCCTCTGGTATGGAACCAACCAGAACAGTTCCATATTACTTGAACTTCCCCACCATTTTTTAAGCCTAGTGTTCAAAACACTTGGATTGTGGGGCACAGACAAGTATTATAAGAATTCAGGTACAAGCTAACCCAAAAAACTCAAAGCCCTTATCAGAGGGAATATTTCAATTCCACAGCAAACTGGTATTGTGCACATACCTACTGCTTTTCTGCTAGCCTTAAAGACACAAAGATAAATCATGCAATGAATAATGGATGTATTCATTATAAGAACATTCAACTGAAGCAACTAACCCTTCAACATTCAGATCAAAAACACAAACCACTAAAACAAGAAGAGGTGACCTCTATCTCAAGGTTAAGCAGAAAATTAAGAATAGTTAAAGGAAACTGCCTCCGGGTTATTGCAAGACCTGAAAGGTGGGCTAAAAACAATCTCAGAGTCCATCCAGTTACTGTTCATTTCTCAATCATTCCCAAATGGATTCTCTTACAAGTAATCAGTACCTTCTGCCTTTCATTTTTCTGACAATATTTATTTATATTCACCTTTTGTCTTGGTTTAGATGACTACAATGAATATAACTGTTAGCTGGAATACTTAAATCTAAAAAGTTCAACAATATGTTAAGTCTGGGGTTTATTTTCCCTAACAGCTCCATGCCTGCTTTTTTATGGATAGCTCAATTTATTTTTATTTATTTTATGGGTTTTTAGACTGTTTGCTCTAACAGCCAGTTAGTTATCTAGATAATTAACTTACCAGGGCTCATACCACATCCATTATCCAGGAGGCATAACATGAATCCACCCTGCAGGTTTTCATTATCCACTGTAACAGAAGAAGTTATTAGTAATAAATATTAGGCTTAATTTGCTCGTCAGAAAGTTACGTGGCTCACATAATTATTCACCCTTCTCAAATGCGGCCACTGGGTGACAGACTTATGGCACAATGATGGAGCCAGAAAGGGTTCTTGGCTAAAGTTTCACAAGAAACTGCAGAGGGAAAACAATCAGAAACAAAAAGGCTTTAAATTAACATAAAACATCTACAGATTAATAAATCATGTATACAGTATGACATGCCCTGTTCTGGAATCTGGTCCTTTAAACTTCAGGTATTTTCTCCCTGGGGAAGGAATAAAGGTATAAGGTGACATGACCCCAGGGTCCCTCTATCAAACTGATCAGTCTTTTTGTCCTTTCACCAGAGCACTGAATTCTAAAGTCAATCCAGGCCAATCTTATTAAGTTCATTAGGCACTCTTCTAAGCAGTCAATTCCCATATGAGTCATTTGTGCATGCTTCTTGGTGGCAGCAAATATTTGCCTCTTGAAATGCATTTGATTTTTTAACATGGCTAAGTTTCTTGGAATCAATTTTGATGATTAAGAGATATCATTAAGTTACATAATATAATCCCTTGTTTAAAAACAATTTAAAGGTGTAACAAACTAATGAGTGTAATTTTAATGCACAGTTTGTAATCTGGCTCTGAAAATAATTTCAACATTTGGATATATGAGTTCTAGCACATATCTCTCTTTTTCTTATAATAGTTTTATTGAGGAGTAGCTTACACATAAAAAACTGCATGTTTAAATTTAATAAGTGTTGACATATACCCATGAAACCATCACCACATCAAAGTAGTAAACATACCCATCACCCACACGCTTCCTCCTGCCCTTCTGTAGTCTCTCCCTTCTGCCATGGCCCACTGCCCCCAACACACACATCCCCAAGCAGCTAATGATTGTTAATTCTGTCCCTATAATTTCAATTTGAACACATTTGTTAAGTCAACTCAGTATTCAATGGTCACCTCTAATCCACTTTTTAAAAATTAAATAATGTTCAAGATAATCTATAAATAAATATCTAAAAAACATACCTAAACTTTCTGGGTTCACAATTTTATGGTCATATGTCAACATCTAATCCCCTCTCCTCTCTCCAATTCACTCACAGTCTATAAACCCTTTGAATCTCACCTACCTTCTCATTTTCCCAGTTCTCTCTCTCTACATACCTCAACTTCTGTGTCAGAATGTGAGTCCCCCCTCCCCACCTCTCCCACCCTCCTGGCCCCACCACTTAAGTATTTGCTCTGTTCAGCCCTCCCTCTGACTAAAGCAAACATTCCTCCACTAATCAACAAGGGGAATCCAACTCTTACCGCACTCTGCACAATGCAGTTGTTCTCAACCTCCTTGGCTACACATTTGAATCATCTGGAGATATTCTGAATTAAGGGGTCTTGGATGGGTTGAGGAATAAAAGCTACCCCCATCATCCTACTGTTTCTCAAGATTGGAAATCACCTGATCCAAGCCTCAGGCAGTTCTGTGTAGTTGCAGCAATTGATGTTGCAGCTCTTGGTACATGGATTTCAGATAGATTTCTATTATCTCTTAAGCCTGCATGTCCAAAACAAACCACAATACCAACCTCTTCAGACTTACTCCTCCTCCTGGTGTTTCCTATCAATAAACATCACTTTGCCATTAGGTTTCAGCTGCCCAAGTCAAAACCTCAGGATCGTCAAGTCTTCCACCTGCTCACCCCCTATACAGTCATGTCTTCTCAATTTAATCTCTTTAGTGTCTCTCAAGTCTGACAACTTTCTGCATCCCCACAATAATACCTTAGTCCAAAAAACCATCAAGTCTCTTCTAGATTTTAACAGCAACGCCCTAATTCCTTATTTCCACTAAAATCAGACAATGCAGACTGTCTGCATCCAGCTGCACATTTCACTGTTCTCCTGCTAATAACCCTTGCATAGCTTCCCACTGCCCTTAGGATGAAACCCAAACCAGTAACAAATCTTGCTTGCCTCTCATGACTTAGCTCTCCTACCTCTCTGTGATCATTAATTTTATGTATCAACTTGGCTAAGCTATGGTGTCCAACTGTTTGATCAAACATTAGTCTAAACATTGCTAAGAAAGTATTTGTGGATGTAATTAACACTACAATCAACTGACTGTAAGTAAAGCAGAAAAACTCTATAATATGGATGGGCCTTATCCAATCAGCTGAAGGCCTTAAAGACAAAGACTGAGGTTCTCAAAGAAGCACCAATTTTCTTCCCCAAGACTAAAATGTACGAATGAGTTTCCAGGCTCTTGGCCTGCCCTAAAGATGTAGAACTCAAGACTCAACATCAATTCTTATCGGGATTTCCAACTCTACAGATTTCAGATTGGCCAGCATCAAGTGAGGCAATTCCTTAAAATCAGAAACTTGTGTGACTCAGCATTCAGCCCAGTGCCTGCCTGCCCCTTGATAAGCATTAAGAAAACGTACTGAATGCATATCCATGTCTACTAAAATTAATATACACAGACTGATAAAATACCCATAACTAAACATATTTAGGTTGAATTCTATAGCCCTTACATTACTTGAAGAAAAGTTAAGAATGGGAAGTAATTCAGAGGCTCAGTAAATTGAAAACTAGCCCAATGTCTAGATTAATTATGCATCACCATACCAATTCTATCAATGCATAAACCCTGGTCCTGGTTTAATTTTTTTAAGAAAAATCAGTTTGCTAGGTCAATAGCTACTTGTGCTTTGCTACAATAAAAATTTTTATGAGTAGGTAATTTAAAACCAAAACATTCAATTTTTCACAAAACACATATAATCTAAGTAAAGAAAATGCCATTCTCAACTCAAATTGCTAAGACTCTCTTTAATTTTTTGTGACAGTGCCATGTGCTGGAGAAAGTTGGGGGGGGAGTGAATACTGTCATGCTCTACTGGTGTCTGCCATAAATCCAAAGAACATAACATGTGGATTCTGATTACATTTGTTTTACTTTGTGATTCCAGATAATTCTTCTCAACCCTTCAGCCCTTCATCAATAGTATGTGTTCTGAATGAAATGCAACTTACATCTTTTCTCCCTTCTCCATTTCTAGGACCACTGCCCTAGTTCAAATTCTCACAATGGGTTGCAGAGGTCATTTCCACTGTCCCACTTCCATGCCAACCCTTCTTTCACACTTCTGCAGCCTAGCTACAGACCATCCTGCATGCTACACCTCAAGTACTTTTCTTTAAAAAAGAAAAGAGCATGTTCCTAAATTGCCAAATGACATCGTTCAAAATTCTTCAACAGTACACTGTCTGCAGAAAAAAACTTTTAATATGGTATTGAAGGTGCTCATCCATTTCACTCTAACACTTAGATCTAGTTAACCTGGCCTAGTCATTGTTCCCTGAATACTTTCTCTTCAATTATCTACATGGCTCTGCCCCTCAAGTCATTCAGTCTTGCTGATACAGCATCTACTTAGAAAAACTTTCTCTCATTAACCCATCAAATATAGTACATCCTTCCTTTTGCTCTCTGTTCTCTTATCTCATTTTTTTTTCCTTTTAGCGCTTATCATTGCCTGGTATATTATTTACTTCTTCATTTCTTTATTGTCTCTCTCTCTCTCCCCACTAGAACGCATGTCCCATGAGAACAGAGACCTTGTCAAACGTTTTGCTCACTGCTCCATCCCCAGCACCAAGAAAAATTGCTTAGGTCATGCATAACAGACTCTAAACAGTTTTGCAAATCTCCTCCCTGTCTTACAGTAAGCTCCATACTCCAACCTAGCACTTATCACTAATAAAAACTGACTCTCTTGTTTTGTTTCTCAAACTTTTCAGAACCTGGAGAGTAGAAAGAGAAGAAAAGCATCATTTATTATGTTTCTGCAAACCTTTCAAGATGTCCATGTCTTTCTCCCTCATGAACCAGAAACACCTGCCATCCAGGGTCTTAAACACTTAGAAAATTGAATTGAACTGAGTTACTTTTTAAACACAGATATAGACTTACATCATGGATCATATCCCCTTGTGAGTGATCAACAGACAATATTTTCAGGAGACCTGACAGAATTAGGGTCAGGGATCAGTTTCTTTAAGTAGTGCTAACTACAGGAATAGATCAAAGAACTTAACTTCATTTGCATCCCATTTCAATGAAATGAACTAACAAATTCAATAAATAGTTGGTGACTAAATATGAAGTCAATGAAGAAAACATATTGGGTCTGAATTTTACAGCCCTCAAACATTCATACTGCACATTCATTTATGCATTTTTAAACTGTGATAAGTTGGGAATGGTATATACTTAATTATGAATGACCACTAAATTAATGACTTTTAAAATAATACTTGTTTTCTCATGACAGACAAACTGACTGCTCCAAAAAACTCTGATGCTTTCACAGAACCCTGGAGGATCTAATTTTGTAAATGGATCCTCTAACAAGTGAACAGTTTCATTCTCAGCTTGTACTTTTCTCAACCTGACTCCCCACAGAGTCACTGTACTCATGAAGCACTTAGATTACATTAAAAATCCATAGACTGTGATTTGATTTCATGAAATAAAATAAAAGCAAAATAACTACAGGCTTTTCCATGAGAAGGAAAACAAAAAAAGCAAGCAAATCTGCTCACCTGAAAACACATCAAGTCTTGCAGCCCCTGCATCTCTGGAAACAATACAAAAATATCATTGCTTCAATATGAAATTATGTTTTAAAAACTTACTTTAATCTGAATTGCTTATGTGAGATATAACCTATTGTCAGCAAACAATAGAGAAATCCACTTAAATTGCTTCAAAAACAAGTACTAAAATGTTTCACTTTGCATTTATACACTAAGACCTATGATCATGCATAACTGGAGAATGTTACAAAGCCTGAGACTCAGAAGCCTGAAGAGATGCTATTTAGAGGTAATTACACAAAAAACCTCAACAAAATGAATATGAATATTTTTTTAAAGCTGGTTGGAGAATAATCCAGAAGTCAAAGAAAGATTTTCTTGACATATTTGAGTACAAAGAGAAAATAAAAAAGGAAAAAAAGCAAATTTCCAAGTAATATGTACTGTATGATCATATTTTTCACATATATGATAAACGTGCATATCTGTAAGGAAAGAAATCAAAATATTAACAGGGGTTTTCTATAGGCCAGAAGTTGGTAAACTATGACCCCTGGGCCAAATCTGGCCTACCAGATGTTTTCTGTAAATAAAGTTTTATTGGAACACAATCATGCCCATTCATTTACTTACTGTCTATGGCTACCTTCTAAAATGACTTAAAATTGTTCAGTTTCTACTACAGCCTCTGCTACAATGACAGAGTTCAGCAGTTTCTACAGAAACATATGGCTTACAAAGGTGAAAATACTTAGTATCTGGTCTTTTACAGAAAAGTATACTGGCTCTTACTCTGTATGATGAAATTATTGGTGACTTTTCTTTCATTCTTATTTTCTCAGTTTTCAACTCATATATTATTTATATATTTTTTAAAATTATTTTTAAAGTAAAAATTTAAAAAGGACAGGGGAAAGAGCCAGAAGATCCTGGTTGCAACATAAAGGGGATGAGGGAGGATTATCTTCCTCTCAAGGAAGGAAGATAATCAGGAATGAGGTCTTAGCTGATGAGGAAGTGGGTATGTTGAGGGAATGAGATCTCAACGGAAGCTCCAGAATAATAACAACCAACGGGACTCTGATGGGAAAATATGAGGATTTCTCAAAGTTCCCATTAGTCCCAATCCAAAACTACCCCCAAAAAGTGTACCTACCTACTGTACTTGTTCTAAAATCCTAGTTTCAAAATTGGCTCCTCAGCTCCTTCTTCTAGCCAATTGCTACTTCTATGCTCTTCCTATACATAAATTCTGGAATTACCACTGCCATTTCTTGAACGTTTTCTCTGTGTCAAGCAAGCACCAAATGAAGTATTTTTCTTCTAATCCTAACCACAATCTCATAACACGTATCTTTACACATATTATATAATTACACATTATACAAAGTACCATGTACACAATAGGTGCTCAATAAATGCTAGTGTACTAAAATGGAAGTTTTCAGATAAATAGTTTCTTCATAGATTCTAAGTGCCATGGGATAAGGCATAGAACAATTATCCACCTTTACAGGCTATTAATATACTTTATAATAAGCTTTGTACTTTAGCCCAGGTACTTTCTCTCTGACCATCTGTTGTACTAGGAAGACCCCTAGCCATCCTTTCTTATACTGCCACATGTTTTCCTCCTCTCTCTACCACATTCTTTTAACATTTTCCAGTTCTAATTTTGACTACAGGAAATCATCCAAATCTTGAATACAATAATACAAAATAATTCCTTAGAATAACATGGAGACTTTAAAAGACTTTCTTCATGGAATCAACTGCATCTTGCATAAGTCTGTTAACCAACTTCATTTGATGTGAATTAGCATCTAAGCAGTGGTGGCAAATCCAAGTGTCCACTGAAGATAGAGGAACTGAGTAGCTCACATTAGCCATGGGAAACACTGGGAATGGCCAAGCTGAAGGCACAGATTGATACCAAGAAGCATGTGCTGTGTACCTTATCCCACTGAGGAATGTGACCTAAAGGTTGCTACTTCTAATCTTAAAAAAAGAAGAGGATCCAAATTTTTTTTATGTGACTCTTCCTGTTTCTTAAACTTTATAAACAATTACTCTTTCATCCTTTTCTTTATAAACAGTGCAAACTTTTGCTATGCATCAAATAGACATGAGACAGGCTGGACTTGGTCAGGGGGCTGCCAGTTTACACATGCTGCTTGAAGAATTGCTTTACTGATCACATTTCCCTCAGTCCCCTGACTTGGAAGCCAATCTGTCTTTGTCAATCACCCAATCACCCTCTACTACACAAACTGTTCCCATTGTTTTATTTCTTCTGTGTTCTGATTTGACCTGCCTTCCTTTGTTGAATGAATGAGTGAAACAACTTCGGAAGAGAGAAGACAGTTGGCAAAACAGACAAACGAATTCTTTCAGAGTTACAGATGTTGAGTTACTAAAACCAGCAGTTAGTAGAAGGTAGGACTAATGGACGCAGGAGGAGCCTTGCTTCAGAGCTTTAAGCACCACAGTGGAAACCCTGGTAGAGAGACTAACCATGAACATTCATATGTTAGGGCCCCACCCCTGTTAGCTCCTTCTACGTTGAGTTCATAGCTCTCCTGACCAACTTTATTCTTTTTCTCCTCTTCCCTCTCATTCTGTGATAACTGTGATTCCATCAGTTCTACAGAGAGAGTTTCACAGAAGGGGGAGCTAATGACTTTCACTTAGTGATGAGCACTGCTGTGCAAAAAGTCTGGAAGGCTAGTTAACTGACTACATCTTGTGGTCACACTTAGTCATCTGCCTTCAAGACCTTGAATAGGGCTAGGAGAGTGAAAAACGTTGAAATACAGTCATCATTCAATGGCAGAGAATTTGTCTCCCTACTGAGATCTAATACCACATACTACTTATAGGGTGAACTTTGCTTTCTGCAGAAAAAATTGGAAAAGATCTTCTGTTACAGGGAAATACAAATATAAAACAAATCAAATGCCATATTCAAGTAGCTGAAAAACTGATTCCCTCATAAAACCCCACAAATACACTACAGAGCGGGCCTTAAATTGTTAAAGAGCTTTTCTTAAACATCAATACCTTTGGCAGAGACAGTAAAATGGGATAAAGCAGTTGTGTAGCCAGGCAACATGAATTTGAATTCCAGCTCTGCCAAATATTAACTGTACAACCTTGAATAAGTCATCCAACCTTTGTGAATCAATTTCCACATCTGTAGAACTGGCATAATGATTCCCACCTCAAACTGTTGTTGTAAAGATGAATGAGTCACTACCTATAGATAAAGTACTTAGAACAGGATCTGATACTTTCTAGGAGATCAACAAGAGTTAGCTATTTTCTCCTTAACTATGCAATTCACTTCCACGAACTCTTTAATAAATGCCTAAACCCAAATCTAAATTCTCAAAGTGTGGTATACATTGATACGTAACTCAATATCTAAATGAATATCTGCTATTATATGGTTATTAACTCAAGAACAGACATCCAATTTACCTGTATTTCAAGTTTAACCATAAATACATACTGAATAAAGATGAATAACTCCTCCTTTCACCTGCTCTTTCTTTTATAATATCTTGATTTTGTAGGAAATTAAGCCACAAAATATTCTGGTGAAGGAAAATGATATTATCTTTTCATCTTTAAATATAAGTAGACTTGATTTATGTAGTGACTTTCCCAGAATAACCTGTGTTCACAGATCAGCCTTACCTTGCATTGTCCACCAGTTCAGCCAGTGCTCCAAAAAGGAAACTGTGAGTGGTGCTGAAGAAGAAATAAGAAAACCGAAAGTTAAACCAACTCTGTAATCAGTATAAAAGGTTTAAGATACTTGCAGACAAATGTTCTCCAGTTCTAGACAGATAATCAATTAAGGAGTTATTCTAGCTTTCTCAGCATGGTCAAGATTCCGAAGTAGATGCACTCCGTTACAGGGGTGGGGGCTAAAGAGCACAATTGCTAAAATACCCTGTCTACTTGGAATAAAACAAAGACTTCAAGGACCTTACTGTACATAGAGCAAGCAAATGGTGATGTTTTTAAATTGTTTTATAAGCATTTATTCAAGTTTTCTCAGAGAAATTTTCAGTAAAATTGTATTACATATAGCCAAATTACATCTGAAGCATCTTGATCAAAATCCTAGCCCACTAAAAGGCCTTAAAGACTCCATTCATTCTGCAGGCACAGGCACTGGCAGGGGACCCCTCATGATCCACTAATCTGTATTTTTCTGTAGGAACTTTTCGCTTCTGAATTACCGGCAGTCACTCTCTTCTATACCTGTCGTGCTAGGTCCTGGATAGAACATAGTAGATAGCCATCACTATTTACACTTTGAAGGCTAAATGTTCACCTATGGGTGAAATAAGGCTGCCTTCAGGGTCCTACACTTGCTTTTCATTTTCTGATGTGGACATTTCAATCAGCAACCTTATCACAGCATTAAAGAAGAGTCAGTATACAATTTTCTTTTTATATTTAACAAACAGGTAGCAAAAGCAAGAGAGATCATTTATCAAAACACACCTACACACAGAGAAGACAACTAGTGACTCTATAGCATCTTACTAGCTGATGGACAGTGACTGCAATGGGGTGTGGGGGGGATTTGATAATATGGGTGAATTAGTAATCACAATGTTGCTCATGTGAAACCTTCATAAGATTGTATATAAATGATACCTTAATTAAAAAAAACATGTACACATTTGTACAGGAGGAAGGATCATCTACAATGTCTTAATGACTCCAAATACTTAAGGCCACAGGACAGTACATTAGCTGAAAATTCATTTAAAAAAATACATACATACATCCATTTTTTGGAAATTTAAACTTGCACTAATTGCAACTGAAGTCAGCTTTGTCTTCCACTTCAGCTAACTTTTAACCATTCATCCCATCCTTTCCAGCTTAAAAATATTTTGCATGACACAGAAATAAAAACTAAGCATCTGCTGAATAGTGCCCATCTTACTCTGTTTTCTGTAAAAGTTATAGCTTGTCCTATGCAGCAAGGCTGGCGTTGGCTTTCTTTACACCTCCATTTCTGTGGTTTCAAATCTGGTTGCATACCTTTTACCAATCGGTCTTTCAATAAATCCTAATTACTGAAGATGCCAAAATACCCACATACCACTGTGAATGACACTGCACCATAACGTGTTGGAAATGACAGCTGGTACAGAAAACCTCTGTCATCTGTCTCTGCAATCAGAGTATTTGAAATAACACCTAATGAGCAGCCTAAAGGCAGCTGGGCCTGAGAGAAGCAAGAGTGTCCTAGTAATAACTAAAATGTGAGAATTCTATCCTCAGAAAGTCTGTTCTCTGTACAGATGCCAGAGGCCAGAAAGGCTGGAATCAATAAATACAAATTACTCTCTGAAGGGCAACTTTAATCTCTAAAATGTCAGTGTGTTGGTCAGAGAAATCCAGAGATGGGCCCGGTTGGTAGAACTAAGGTTCTGACCAACAATTAAATAGCTTTGTTAAATGTTAAATGTTAAATGTGGGGCCCTCCCAACAGTGGATGTTAACTGAAGAACACCAAAAGGGTTTATTTAGTCTGCCCAGAATATATATCCTTACCACTTTTTTTAAAATAACATTTCCGTAACTCAAGGATACCAAGTTCATTACTTTTCGGAACGGGTCTTTAGTTAGGCGAGATGCCAAATTCCTCTCTAACGTGTGAGACCCTCCCGGCTCGGGCTCTACCAGGGTACTCACGAGTTGGCGTGGATGAAATCCAGATGCAGCCCGGCCCGCCGCAGGGCCTCATACTTGCCACCCATCTCCTCAAACGCGACCAGCGCGCCCAAAAAGACACCACGCTGCACACAGCAGCAGCCTACACCCGCCCACGTCCGCCCACGCCCTCACGTCCGCCCACGCCCTCACGTCCACGCCTTCGCCCCGCCCACGGCCGCGCGCACGAACCCGCCGTGGGAGAACGCGCGCCCCCCCTGGAGGCCGGAGGCCGGAGCACGGAGCCTACCGTGCCCTCTGGGCCGGGGGTCAGGAAAGATGAGTTGAGTCTTTGTTGCTGGTCTTAGAGCCAATTCAGATTTACGGAACCTTTTCCCTGGCTGGGAAGAGTGTGAAGAATGTGAAGAATCCGGATCGCCAGGTTGGGGAATTTAGGGAAGGAAAATCGGTAGTTGCCCTTTACTTGCACATTTTGTTCCAAAGCACCAAGGGTAAGTGTGCTTTGTGTCCCAGCCCCAGGACTTCTTTCTGTATGTCTAGGGTTGATCATGTTTTCTCCCGTTCAAAGAAAGAACTCAGCCAGAGAAAGAAAGGAAGAACTAAAGGCAATCAGAAGAGAATTTGGACTTTTCTGTAATGTGGAGAGCTAGGTTCTGTGAGAAGTTCTTCACCAGTCAGCTGACGTTCAACTATTTGATGTGCAGGCCTGGCTCAAGGAACACTCATTGCTCCAAAAGATAGAACTGGACAGAAGGGGGTTGGGAATAAATACAAGGAAGGGCTGTGAAACCAGGTATCCAAACAGTGATACTTAAAAAGCACAGAGAACCCAGTCTTGACCAAAATCTAAGCTGGAACAGAATTTGTCAAGGCTGCTGTATGGAAAGGTCCTGGTTGGGATGAGGAACTCGATGGCCTTGTTAACCTGTAAGAAATTTTTAAACTCATTCAATCTAGACCTATATAATGTGAAAACTAAGATATTTCAATAGTACTCAGCAGAGATTTTAGATGATAATTTTAAAATCAGAAATGAGTGTCTATTGAATAAAGAACTTGAACTAGATGTGTTGTTGATTTCCAGATACCGTCCAAGGAAAGAGCTTCTCAGAAAAGAAAAAAAAAATTTTTTTTCTCAGTTTTGGGATAGTCATTCTACTTCTGAAGAAAGGAGCGTATCAGCTACTACATTTATAGGAATCAGGAGAGGAAAAGAAAATTTGAATGACAACCCAAAGGAACCTGATGCTCTACTTTAATTTGAAAACTGGAAGAAAAAAACATTTCAAGTAATTTTCTGATCGCATTTTGTTTTAATAGCATCTGATATGGTGGTGTTTTGATAGCAAAATTCTCTTTCATAAGCAACATGAGCTATCTTTTCAATTTTTCCTTCCATAGGACTTCACAAATATGATGTTTATTTTCATTTTATGGGCAAGAAAAGCTTAACAAGCCTCTTCTGGGGTTTATTTTACTACTCCACTTTCCAGCTGCCATCTCAAAGCAATTTACTATTGGGAGGGCACCAGAGCCACTAGCCTGTAATTAGTAAAGACTGTAATGTGTAATTTCTACCAGAAGGAAGGGTATGATTATCACAGAAGCGCTCCTTCTAGTAATCTGAACAGAGTCATCCTACAGTAAGTGGCCAGCCCCAAAGTCCTAGACAGTGCAAGTTGGCCTGGATGGCATGCACACAAGGGGGTTTGTTAGATGGTACTAACAAAGAGGTTTGAGAGTCATTGTGCAAATCCATCATGAGCCTTTTCCTCTTCCCTATTTCAGCTCTGCTCAGCCTCTCTCCAGCCATAAAGGCAAATCTTGTTCCTCTTCAAGGTACCCTTTAAGATTCCTTGTCTTAGCCACCTCCCTCAACTTTGCCTCAAGATCCATTTTAACATGACTTCATAATAAAAATACTGGGTAAATAGTAGGGAGGGGAAATTTAAAATAAGAACATCATCTGCTCATCTCATAGTTGATCCTGATTTTAAGGAGTCAGTTTGGGATAAGAGACTCTCTAGCATCTTAGCTTTGCAACATTCATGTACTTGTCAAAATGACAGCTCAAATCTTGCAAACTACACTCTCCCCCTTTCATTTAAATAACTTTGTATGAACCAACATTTAAACTCAAGACAGTGCAAACATAAAAAACGAATGTTTGTACCTACCAACCATGCACAATGGTATGCCATTTCCTGAGAACTATAATTAAGAAGTGAAATTGTCATATTATCATAAACACAGAAAGCAAATTGTGTTAAGGTGCTAATGCTGAAAGAGACTAATGTCACCCGACTGATAATAGTGAAATGTCTCTGAAAGCAAATCCCACCCTTCTTGCTTGTTTTCTTGCTTTTGTGCAAGATTGAACCTGGGTAGTGTGTTTTCATCTCTTGCCATCTACTCCATGTAAGACAATGGTGGGATCTTCCTTACACTGATTCTCTGTTATCCATATAAAGACAGGCAGTCTTTCTACATCAGGTATACAGCATTATAGTAAGCACTTCTGGAGACTGTAAAAAATATGAGGCCTAGAACTTGCACAAAGAATAGTGATGGTATTAAATGAGTTAGAAAATAGAGTAACCACCTTGGGTTAGCTAACCCACTAATTATTTTCCCAACTTTCCTCTTTCCACCCTCAAAGCTTCCTAGACTCACCTATAGCAAGAGGTAGCCATCTGACCCAGTCTTCATAAAAAAAGAAGCACCATGCTGAGCGGTTTCTAGGGAGGATTTTGCTCTCCTGATAAAAGGCATAGTTAGGGCTGGCTCCATCTCTTCTTTCTTGTCTTGAACACAGGCACAAAACCTGGATTTTGAGGTGTCATTTGTATCCATGAGGGAAAGGTCAGGAGAATTTCATGAAGCTGTCCCAGACATTCTTCAATTACTTAGCCAAATCCAGCAGTCACTCATGTCCAGATTTTTTGTTATAAAACAAAACTTAAAGTTAATCTTTATTAGTTTAAGTAATTATAATTGGGTTTTCTTTTACTTGTAGCCAAATTATTCCAAACCAATATGTAGAGAAAAAGCTTAAAGCCAGAAAGTACCAGAAGCAGACCTTCTTTCCATCATAGGGCATCAGCAGATTATTTAGTATGGACTATGATTTATAATCCTTTTCCTGCCAGAGGTGGTAAATACGAGTTCAGAGGAAGAAATACGCAACAGACAGGAGCAGCCATCAGAACAAAGAAATAGAGGAAGGGGTAAGACGTGTGTGTATGTATAGAATATAATAACCAGAATCACTATACCGAAGCACAGCAAGAGACAAGGTTGGCGAAATAAGGAAGGAGAGCATTAAAGAGGAGTTGGAGTGTCAGAGTAAAGTTTATGTTTAGTATAATATGTAATTTGGAGTCATTATTGGCTCATCCAGTGAATCAGTGATTTATTTGGTGAGAGCCAGCTCTTTGGTAGGTTCCAATAACATACAAATAAAAATATCTTGTTTCTGCCTTCAAAGTGTTTGAGTTCAGTAGAGGCAGACTGTATAAGGCTTCAGTGTAGGAAACGAAACTATTCCAGGTACATCAGATACAAAGGAATATAATACAGAACTCTGGAAGGGATAGAACAGCCAAGATCAGGGGCCCACCACTGGACAAGTGAACTCAGACTCTCCCCCGTGAAGCTGCAGAACAGGGCAGCAGTCTGCTGGTGCTCCTGTTATAAATGCCTCCAGTCACCCATGAGGATGGCTTCCCTATGCGGGCATGCTAAGGTTGCCGGTGCTTAACACACTCACACTCCATGTCCTGCATTGCAGCAGCAAAATAACAATTTTTCACATACAGATGCTTGGCTGCTAAGATATCCAAGTATAATTTCTAGTTTTCCAGTCTAAGTATAGTTTCTGATCTCTCTATAACTGGAGACTAAGGGAGATAAATACTGCTTCAACCACATTAATGGACTTTTAAAGCATCAATGAGTGCATTAAGGTGTTATGGGTCTTCAGAGAGAAGTCCAGCTCCAAGGACGGGGATGGGTTAGGAAAGATTTCCAAGAAGCAACAAGATTTGCACAGTACCTTGAAAGATGGGCTGGCATTTGCTAGGTGAACAGAATCGGGGTTGGCATTCTGAGTCAAGTGCTTAGTTGAAAAAAGGAAAAGTAGCTCATCATGTCTGGAGTGTGGGGTGCAAAGTGGAGCAGGAAGGGAGGAGGTGTAAGTTTCAAGAGGACTGGAAAAGAACTGAGGCTCAGATCACAGTGGGCCCTGAAGGCTATACAGCAGAATTAAAACATATATTGTAAGGAGTGGGAAAGCAGAGTCAGGTCTTAAGTGGTGCAGTGCCATGAATGAATTTATGCTTCTTAAGGATCACTCAGGATGCATGTGAATACCAGACTGGAGTAGTTCAAGGCTAGCAGCAGGAAGACCCATTAGAAGAGTGTTGCAGTAGAACGTTTGGAATAGACTCTTGAGCTGGGGAAATCTTGATGTTAAGGGGGAAAGAGATGAGCTAGATGCCCTGATAGCTTAGCTAGCTGGAAAGGTCCCCTCAGAAGACTTGCAGTAAAGTGGGGAGGACACAATGGAGATGAGTACAGTAGTGGTGCCAATGAAGAGAAAGAGATGACTATTAAAGGTCTTGATTAGGAAAACTCAGGAGGGGGCATTTGTCATTGAGAACAGCAAATAATAGTGGATACAGGAAGGAAGTACAAGTTTGGGTGGCTTAATCTAGTTCTTCAGGGGTAAGGGGAAACACAAAAGAAAGAGAGGACAAAAGTTGCTCCGTGCTTTTAAATTTGAAATCTTAGAGAGATGGTATTGCCATTGACAGTATTGGGCCAGTCACAAAAAATTACCAGTTTGAAAGGTAGAAGAGAATGTGTTCATTGCTGTCACATTAAGGTGTAGCATTGAATGGCACATCCAGGTAGTGAACTGTCAGTGCACTTTAAATAAATATATGATTTTTCTGTCTTCAGTAGAGATAGCTAACAATGGGCTGTCATTTTTCAATAAAATATAATTTTGTGTTATTGAAAGTATTAATGAAGTTACTGAGCCTTATATGTCTCTGAAATCAGTTGAGAAGCTCATGGGAATAGGAGAATTTCATTAAAGATACCAGGAATGAGAGAGACACCATATATAAATGTGTGGGGAAATGCAAATTTTGATAAGTTAATATCAAAAAAGTCTGACCCCAAAAAAGTCTGCAAAGAAAATATTCTTTATAGAACTTCCATTTAGATACTAATGTTTAATTTCTGAATAGAGACTGTATATCAACTCAATAGGCTGCCAAGGATTATAAACTAGCCTTGACCTGAAAAGACAAGACAGTGTGTTCTATAATTGTACTTCCTGCAATTTGTCCATAGAAAATGAAGAGAAAATAATATGTTCAGATCCTTCTCAAACTTGTGCCATCTTTTTTCAACAAAACCCTTTTAAAAGCCACTGCAAATAGCCAAATTTAGTGTATTATTAGAATGCAAAATGATGAAACAAGACATGGTGATCTCTGGGGCACTCTGTAATAAAAGTCTTTTTAAAAGTTCAAAGGTGGAAAAAACCTCACACATGTAAGGAAGACTCGTACCCTGACCTTTGCACATGATACTTACAGACATGCAGTGACTCACTGGTAATCCAAAGGAAGAGGTACGCACATTTTTCCTGCTGTGGCAAAAAGAACCACCTCTTAAAATTCCTTATCTAACTCAAACTGCAGACCTTTGAAATAAAAAAAATTGACGTGTCTGTTCTCCAATGGACAGTTTTCCATCTGGGGAACTTTCTTGCCCTTAATTATATTATCTTGCTCTCATCTCATATCACAATAACATCCAGACAATGCCTGGAATATTTTAGACACTCCAATAAACTTTGGTTTGTAATGTAAAATTTACTATCTGATGTATATATTTTTTGCTATTATTGTATCCCTCCCATGTCTATTTGCCAGACTTGTTACTTGAGGTAAGCTCAAAGAATGTTGTAATGAAAATTTTTTAGAGCTGGCACTTTTGTCTACAGCCAAAGATGCCCAATACCTTAGAATAGTTTTTGGCTTTATTTATTTTATTGTTGAATTTGAATTATCTTTGCTCCACCATAAATATGACAAGGAAGGAATGAAAAAATCCAACATGTAAAAAATATGAGCCTATGATGTGATCTTCCACCATCAGCCCAGCACTTCACCATCTTTTTATTTGAAGTCTGAAATTTCTTCAACAGGGCATAAAGCCATTCGTTTCACAGATACTGCTGGGAGAAATAATGGGGTGGTGTGGGGGAGAATTACTGAATGTGGGCTGAATGTAGAAATAGCTAGTTTTAACATACCAAGTTGAAACACTGAGGTTATCCTTTTCTTCTGGTTCAGAGGCATTTGCTGGGTATCTTTACCTTGGTTGGGGATTGGAGCACTGTCTAGAAGGGGAAACTTGCTCTTAGAGCTTATCATGGTGGTGTGACTAATGATGGAGCATCTTCCTGGGGCTGGTGACTTAACATATCATGCTGCTAGAAAATATCATATCAACAACAACAACAACAACAAAATGCCAGCAGGCTTTGATATGAAGTGTGCATTTGGAGACTGAAAGTCCACATCTCTCAGGTTTTCACATTCCATACCTTTTCACCCCAAATCATTCAGGTTTGGGGTGGCACAGGGAAGTGGTGGAAGGGGAGTGAGTCATTGTTTAGAGACCGAGTCCTTGCCACAGTGGATCCCTGACTTTGCATCAGTCTCTGTACCACTCTTCTCTCAGTTTTTCTTTCTTTTGGGGGGCTATCTCTTTCTCTGTAATTCTCCCACTTGTCCTTCCCCATTCCTACCACGGAATTGGTAAACTGGGTTGTTATCTCTATTCAGAACATCACTTCCTGCCAAAGCTAAGCACCCACCATGTAAGAGACCCTCCTCCCTAAGTAGCCTCTCACCAATGAAGAGCGATGTTTGGAGTGAATATTACCACTCTGTGGTAATATTTCCTCTCCTCTTGCATCTAGCTCTTACAGGTAAAAGTCACTATAAATCTTAAAGGGAATGAATAATTATTATTATCAATCAACTTCCCCCTAGCAAGATTTTCCCTAGAAAAGGCATGCCATCACATGTCAAGGGTTCAGGGGACTCGTTAGACTTGATGGCATTTGTTAAATTTTGCCACACGTTACTTTATCAACATAAAGGGGCAGAGGCATTCATTGAAAGAGGCTGAGATTCTGTAACACTACTTCTCTATTAAAAGTTAAATCTGTTCCTCATAGGAATCCTCTGTGTGGGAGTAATCACAATCTCAGGAGACTTGGAATGTGCACTAGATTTGATTTTCCAATAATATTCTCAGATTTGCTTGAGAAATATATTACAATGGATAACAAAAAAAGGGGGCTGTAATAATTCATTTAATGCCTTTTTTATGACCAGGAATAAACCAAATAATCTGGTTTTAGGGCTCATGAAAAATTCTATCTGAATGGCCTCCTAAAAATGAAACCAACACTACCATGGTATAAAAGCCCTCTTGCCAAGCTCCCTGACTCATCCTTGCCCATTTATACCTGCCCTGATACATCTTTCTTGATGGAGAAAAAAATTAAAAAATAATCATTTTTTGGGTCACCTTCAGTGGAAGTGGGAACTAAAATTTTACAACAGCCTCAACATACTGATCCAGAGGTACAAATCATTTAACGATTTTTCAAATCTGCAATAGAAACTGAGTGAGGGGAGATGAAGAGGGAGGATTCTAGAACATTTCTTGTCTGGCTTTAAACCTCTCTTCTATCCACAAGAGAAAGGTAATTTCACCAAAAATATCATCAGCTGACAGTTCCTCACAGGGTCTCTTCCTCACCTCTGATATTCTCTATCAACCTGCCAAACACTCCTCTTTCCTACGGAGAAACAGGAGTTGGGAGAGGCAAAACTACCCACACTGGAAGAGTTTTCTCTGCTACGTGTCATGGACTGAACCATGTCGCTCCAAAATTCATGTGTTGAATTCGAACGCCTCTGATCCTAATGCCTAATTCCTTACCCCCCGTCCCTCAGAATGTGACTGTATTTGGAGATAAGGCCTTTAAAGGGATAATGAAGTCATGTGAGGTTGTTAAGGTGTGCTCTAAGCCAATCTGACTGGTATAGTTATAAGAGAGACACCAGGGATGTGCGTATGCACAGAGGGCTGTTCATGAGAAGAGCCAGCAAGAGGGAGGCCAAAAAAAGAGAAAAAAAGACAGGTCTCAGAGGAAACCAAAGCTGTCAACACCTTGTTCTTGGATTTCTATTCGCAGAACAGTGAGAAACACATTTCTATTGTTTAAGCCACCCAGTTTGTGATATTTGTTATGGCGGCCCCAGCAGACTGACACAGCTACCCAACAATGTGAAGCACTATCTGCCATTTTTATTCAGCCACTCTGTCATCCCTGCATTCTCCTTTTTGTCTCTTGCCACTTCCAACCCAGGACCCAAAATTCTCAGTTAACTCTTCCGATTCCCCTACCCACCCGTGGCATTTCAATTCATATGTCTTTCTCCATTTCCCTCTTCTTTATCTAAAATCTCCCATTGTTTTCCTCAGAGTATCAGGAATTTCAAGCAATACTTTAAATCCTTTAAAGCTAAATCTCTCTCTGGAGAATCTTTCTGTTGTTTTTATATGCACTAGAGTGAAACACATGTACTTACATTTTGATCCTGAGATAGTCACACTGGTAAGGACTCAATTACAGGTTTGCTGCAGAGAAAGCATCAAAAAATGATAGAACAACCTTTACTTCAACTCTATACTAGAGCATCAAGTTTATCTTCTGAGATTTCAAGAACCGTGGGAACATATTGCTTCCCTATGGACTAATACTAAAGCCCATAGAGCTACCTGCAGAGAAAATCTGGCCCCATTCACTTCTGCAGTGAATCTCCAGAAATGCTCCCTTTGCTTTTAGTTTAGGGAGGCATAGAAGACTTACAAGTCACAGACTGCATTTTCACAGTGAGCCAATAGGGCAGGGTCCTCTTGACAGTTCTGCTCCCTGTACACTAGCTAGCACATTGCTAATGCTCAATAAATGTCACAGATTGTTTACTATCAATTATTCAGCATTTAATGAGGGCAAGGCTTTGGCACACATTATCTCAAAGCTTAATCAAGAAGTTTTGTGATTCTAACACCATATCATAAAACAAATTGGCATTTTTACTTAAACTGCTAGACCATATGCATTTGTGTTAATGATACATCTTTAAATTACTCCAATTTGTTTATAGTGACAACCAGTAGAAATCACTGAAATTATTAAACATCACTACCATAAAGAATTTTAAAAGCAGGCCAGTACAATATTCACAAGAGTTATTGTGATAGCCTCAGGTGATGGCTGACTAATGTATCCTGTCCATTCAAGCCCTTTGGTCATTATCCATGCTCTTTCCTTTCCTGGAAATTTCTTCCTCCCCCAGCAAGATTTGTCTTCAAGGAAAGCAACTCACCTCACTGGGAAACTTTCCCTCAAATTCACTTCTCCCACATAAGAAACAATGTTAGGTATTTCTTCAGTAACTCTACCAGTTGAAACGACATATATTGAATGTATATTGAGTGTTCAAAATGGATGGATTTTGAAAAATGCCTAGAACATAGAAAGTGCCCAGTAAAGAGCCACTGACTGAATGAATAAAAACTGAAGGATAAGTCTGTGAATTCCCCATTTTCTGTCTTTATATAATTCTCTGTCTTTATATAATTCTCTGTACAAAATTAGCAAATAAGGGAAACGGGGCAGAAGGGAACCCTGGACAATGTAGGTGGCCTAGACCTCAGGATGACAATGAGCCCCCAGCCGCCCTTCTCTCCAAATCAGGTAGGATCAGTTCAGTTTTTCAGAGACCCTGAACTGCCTACATCTAGTAAAAGAGAAGTCTATTGTGCAAGTCCTTAGACTACATTTCCAAGCCACATGAAACCCAAGGCATCTCAAGCGGCAGCAAGTTTCTAAATCTCCAGCAGTCACACTAAAAAAGAATACATAATCAGAATCATTTCTCCAACATTCTAGCTAATTTCTTCAATTACTCCAGCTCCTACTGTTAATAGATGGTGAGTATGTACACCCAGGTCTGTGACAGGAGCACTGAGGCTCAAGAGTCATAATGGTAAGAGAGAGAATAGTGCACTTAAGTGGAGGGAAAAGTTAGAGAGAGAGTACATCTCCTGTTTGCCCTTAGCGAGGCTTCATTTAACTCATAAATTGAAAAAAATAAAATAAAAACAAAAACTCCAGCTTCAAAGGCAAAACAATATTCTACGTAGTAATTTAAAAGTACATTCTGCATTATACCAACAGGGCCTGAACCTGGTATCTTGCTCCTTACTAAAGAGCCACGTTCTGCATGTAACACAAGACTTTACAGAAACCCTCACTCAGTCTTGGGATGCAGTTGCTGTGTCATTCTTTGCTTAATAATAGCTCTGGGTGTAGTGAAATATTACCTCAGTTCCAGGAGGAAAACGGCACCCCTAAGAGGTTTGACCTGACAATGATGGCATATTATATACTCTACCTTAGCATTTAAAGTACAGCAAACCTGTCTGCAGTCAGATCAGTTTAAAATTGACTCCCTTACCAGGTGCTTTGGTAACATCTTGTTCTCAACGCAATTCTTTTAACTTCATAAACATAAGTGCTATTACCAGCTTATTTTCAATAGGTTGAATGCAGTTGAAAGTTCAGTACAATGTCTATAAGGATTAATATTCTGTCTTCCTCCTACACATAATCTGACCCTCCACATTTTACTGATGCTGATGATGTCATCAACCAGGCTGCACCATGCCCTCCATCACTTATCAGACCTTCATACATGAGCACTGCATTCTCCAAAGTTTTGCAGTGTGTTGGGTCTGCACTGGTGGCATGACTCAGAGCAGAAACAAAGTTCAACTTGCTCCTTGGTAGAAGAAAGTCGTTTCTTCTTTAAAATTTTTAAGAATAATTTTGGATCTGATTCCACATGTTTCTCTTCTTTTTTTTTTTTTTTTTTTATTTCATTATTAATGTCTTTATTGAATCATGACTTCACTGGCCATAGACAAGTGCCTGGCTGTTCTTTAGTAACTGTAATTAAGCTGTGCTTCACAAATATGCTTTTTTTTTTTAATTTAATTTATTTTATTATCATTAATTTACAATTACATGTGCAATATTACGATTATTAAACTACCCCTTCATCAGGTCCCCCCCACCAACCCCATTACAGTCACTGTCCATCAGCGTAGTGAGATGCTATAGAATCACTACTTGTCTTCTCTGAGTTGTACTGCCCTCCCCGTGCCCCCCCAACATTACATCTGCTAATCGTAATGCCCCTTTTTCCCTCTTATCCCTCCTTTCCCGCCCATTTTCCCCAGTCCCTTTCCCTTTGGTAACTATTAGTCCGTTCTTGGGTTCTGTGAGTCTGCTGCTGTTTTGTTCCTTCAGTTTTTTTCTTTGTTCTTATACTCCACATATGAGTGAAATCATTTGATACTTGTCTTTTTCGGCTTGGCTTATTTCACTGAGCATAATACCCTCTAGCTCCATCCATGTTGTTGCAAATGGTAGGATTTGTTTTCTTCTTATGGCTGAATAATATTCCATTGTGTATATGTACCACATCTTCTTTATCCATTCATCTACTGATGGACACTTAGGTTGCTTCCATTTCTTGGCTATTGTAAATAGTGCTGCACAAACATAGGGGTGCATCTTTTTCAAATTGGGCTGCTGCATTCTTAGGGTAAATTCCTAGGAGTGGAATTCCTGGGTCAAATGGTATTTCTATTTTGAGTTTTTTGAGGAACCTCCATACTGCTTTCCACAATGGTTGAACTAATTTGCATTCCACCAGCAGTGTAGGAGGGTTCCCTTTTCTCCACATCCTCGCCAACATTTGTTGTTGTTTGTGTTTTGGATGTTGGCCATCCTCACTGGTGTGAGGTGATATCTCATTGTGGTTTTAATCTGCATTTCTCTGATGATTAGCGATGTGGAGCATCTTTTCATGTGCCTGTTGGCCATCTGAATTTCTTCTTTGGAGAAGTGTCTATTCATGTCCTCTGCCCATTTCTTAATTGGATTATTTGCTTTCTGTTTGTTAAGGTGCATGAGTTCTTTATATATTTTGGATGTCAACCCTTTATCAGATACGTTTTTTATGAATATATTCTCCCATACTGTAGGATGTCTTTCTGTTCTACTGATGGTGTCCTTTGCTGTACAGAAGCTTTTCAGCTTGATATAGTCCCACTTGTTCATTTTTGCTTTTGTTTCCCTTGCCCGGGGAGATATGTTCATGAAGAAGTTGCTCATGTTTATGTCCAAGAGATTTTTGCCTATGTTTTTTTCTAAGAGTTTTATGGTTTCATGACTTACATTCAGGTCTTTGATCCACCTTGAGTTTACCTTTGTGTATGGGGCTAGACAGTAGTCCAGTTTCATTCTCTTACATGTAGCTGTCCAGTTTTTCCAACACCAGCTGCTGAAGAGGCTGTCATCTCCCCATTGTATATCCAAGGCACTTTTATCAAATATTAATTGACTGTATATGTTTGGGTTAATGTTTGGAGTTTCTATTCTGTTCCACTGGT
>JAVSCE010016313.1:0-16573 GCA_032199065.1 Smutsia gigantea
GCAGCGAGTCCATCAAGAAACCCATGATCGTGACCAGCGACCGCCACGTGAAGAAGGAGGCCTGCGAGATCTTCAAGCTGATCCAGATGTACATGGGCGACCGGCGTGCCAAGGCGGACCCACTGCACGTGGCCTTGGAGGTCGCCACCAAGGGCTGGAGCGTGCAGGGCCTGCGAGATGAGCTCTACATCCAGCTGTGCCGGCAGACCACTGAGAACTTCCGCCTCGAGAGCCTGGCCCGCGGCTGGGAGCTCATGGCCATCTGCCTGGCCTTCTTCCCACCCACACCCAAGTTCCACTCCTACCTGGAGGGCTACATCTACCGGCACATGGACCCTGTCAATGACACCAAAGGTAAGGCCCACTGCATGGGACCCCCGGGCACCTTGGGCTCTGCCGCCAACTCAGGTAAGAGCCATGTGAGAGCTTCCTGGCCTGCGCCGGGTGGCGCCTTGGAGAAAGCAGGTATGTGGGGACGAGGGCAGCACCTCCAAACAGACACATGTGTCTCCTAAGTGCTACGTCCTAGGTCTCCACTGAGACGTGGGGTCCTCGGGGGACTCCTCCTTGGCACTGAGGCCCTGGGAAGAGCCATAGGTATCATGGCACAGGGTCCCCAGCCACAGGGCAACAGGTAGAGGGGCCTTGATATGTGGCATCCATGTCTCTGCCAGCCAGTCTCCATTCTCCTCTGAGCCCTCTGTCAGGGGTAGGGGCAAAGAGGCAAGAGCTGGGGGGCCACAGTCAGCCCAGGGGCACTTACTGCATTTGCTTGCAGCCATCCTGCTGCCTGGAGGGGTGACTGCCCCAGCCAGGTTCAGGCCATCTGTGTAGGTGGGGGTGAGATGAGTCCTGCAGAGTGGCTCCTGAGAGCCAGGAGGAGCTTGAGGACTAGAGTGTACTTGCCCAGTGCTGGGTCTGGTGAGACCAGCAGGCCATTGGGGCTCCACAATATAAGCTGGCCCGGAGCTGTCCCAAGGGCAAAGGTTGGGACCAGTACTGGTAGCCACCTGCTGACAGCAGCCTGGGGCTGAGTGCAGGGACAGATTCTGCCTGGGGCTCCAAAAGGCCATGTGTCAGGTGTGTCTGAACCCAGGTCCTGCCAGCTGGGCAGCACCTTTGCAGCTGACCTAGCGTCCTCCCTGAGTCCAAAGCCAGGCTGAGTGCGCACAGGGACAGGGCCACAGCAGCACCTGCATGTGCAGCAGGCCATCTGTCACACCGGCAGTTGTAGGTGTCCACAGGACACAGTCACAGAACCAGTGTCTAGATACACACATGCAGATACCGCACGTGAATAAGCATGCTTGCACACACTCTCCAGTCAGACAGGCCACAGACTGCTCTGTGGGAGTGACCAGTCAACCTGGTCTGGCCAGGGCCTTGCCCAGTCCAAGTGTTGGGGGCCAGAGTGTGTGCACCAAGTAACAGGCTGCAGCTGCAGGGCAGTGGTGGCCCCAGGGAAGGTGTGCCAAGCAGACACCATGCAGCTCTTCAGCCGTCTTCAGTAGGTAGATTCTGGAAGCCTGGAGATTTTCATAACTGAAAACAGCAGAGGGGTCTCTCCCAGTTCCTCAAAAAATTAAACATAGAATTACTGTAGAACCCAGTGATTCCACTTCTGAGTATACACCCCCCAAAAATTGAAAGCAGGGTCTCAAAGAGATACTTGTACACCCATGTTCATAACAGCATTATTCGCAATAGGGAAGATCTGGAAGCAGCTCAAGTGTTCACTGGTGGATGAATGGATAAACAAAATGTGGTCTGAACATATGGAATATTCAGCCTAAAAAAGGAAGGAAATTCTGAGACACACTACAACATGGATGACCCCTGAGGACATTATGCTGAGTGAAATAAGCCAGTCACAAAAAGACAAATACTGTATGATCCCACTTGTATGGGGTTCCTGTTGTCAGAATCAGAGTCAGAAAGTGGCCTCTTCCTGGTGGTTGTGGTGAGTCGCAAGTGGGAAAACTGGGGAATTGCTGCGTAGTGTCTCAAGTTTCCACCTGGGACAGTGAACAGATGCTGGTGGTGGTCGCCACATAGTAGGAATGCGCTTAATGCCACTGAGCCGTACAATTAAACACGGCTCAAATGGTGAGTTTCATGTTACATATATTTTATCACAATACAGAAAATAAACCCACAAAGACAAAGAATGGAAAGGCAAGAACTATGACGTTTTGGAAGCTGAGAAGCATGTGGACAAGTGGCTGGAAACTAACCTGGCAGACCAAGAAAGGTGGGTCCCAAGCGGACAACAGAAAGATTAAGAAGCTGAAGCAGGTAGCAAACCCTTAAAAGCTCAGGAGTGGGGAGAGCCAGCTTCCTCTAGTAACGGTTTGGAGAAGGGGTGACCTTGAAGCCAAAAACAAAAGGACCTGCTGAAGTCTGTTTAGGAAAAAGGCAACTGCAGTGGAGTAGGTGAGAGCCTACAGATTCTGGACCCAGAGCATTCGGACTCAAATCCCATATTTCATTCTTTCATGTGTTCCAAGTGTACAACACAGCGGTTCAGCAGTTCCCCACATTATTAAACCCTCACCCCCACTAGTGCAGTCACTGTCTGTCAGCAGGAAGATGTCACAGAACCACTGGCTGTGTTCTCCAGGCTGCACATCCTTCCCCTTGACCAGCTTACATTATGATTGAGAGTTTCTGTGCCCCTTTATCCCCCTCACCCTCCTCACGCACCAGACCTTTCCCCGTGGCAACCACCAGTCCCTTCTCAGTGTGTCTATGAGTCTGCTGGTGTTTTGTTCATTCTGTTTTGCTTTTATGTTCCACAAATAAGTGAAATCATATGGTATTTGTCTTTCTCTACCAGGCTTATTTCACTGGTTATAATACCCACTAGGTCCATCCATGTAGTTGCAAATGGCAGGATTTTTTTTTATGGCTGAATAACATTGTGTATATGTACCACATCTTCTTTATCCATTCGTCTATTGATGGACATTCCATATCTTTGCTATTGTAAACAATGCAACAATAAACATGGGGGGAATATGTATTTCTGAATTGGGAATTTTGTTTCCTTCAAATTCCTAGAAGTGGAATTAGTGGGTATTTCTAGTTTTAGCTTTATGAGGAACCTCCATACAGCTTTCCACAGTGGCTGCACCAATCGATATTCCCACCAACAGTGTAGGAGGGATCACATTTCTCCACATCCTCGCTAACACTTGTTATTTCTTGTCTTTTGGATAGTGGCCATCCTAACTGGTGTGAGGTGATATTTCACTGTGATTTTGATTTACATTTCGCTGATAATTAGCAATGTGGAGCATCTTTTCATGTGCCTGTTAGCCATTTGTATTTCTTCTTTGGATAAATGTCTGTTCAGGTACTCCACCCATTTTCTAATGGGGTTATTTGTTTCTTTGTGTTGAGGCATATGAGCTCTTTATATATTTTGGATGCTAACTCCTTACCGGATAAATCATTTACGAATATATTCTCCCATACTGTAGGATGCCTTTTTGTTCTGCTGATGGTATCCTTTGCTGTACAGAAGCTTTTTAGTTTGATGTAGTCCCACTTGTTCATTTTTTATTTTGTTTCCTTGCCTGAGGAGATGTGTTCAGGAAAAAGTTGCTCATGCTTATATTCAAGAATTTTTGCCTATGTTTTCTTCTAAGAGTTTTATGGTTTCATGACTTACATTCAGGTGTTTGATCCATTTTGAGTTTACTTTTGTGTATGGAGTTAGACAATAATCAAGTTTCATTCTCTTACATGTAACTGTCCAGTTTTGCCAACACCAGTTGAAGAGGCTGTCATTTCCTAATTGTATATCCATGGCTCCTTTATCATATATTAATTGGCTGTGTATGTGTGGGTTTATTAGGGCTCTCTATTCTGTACCATTGGTCTATGGGTCTGTTTTTGTGCCAGTACCAAATTGTTTTGATTACTGTGGCTTTGTAGTAGAGCTTGTAGTCAGGGAGTGTAATCCCCCCAGCTTTGTTCTTCTTTCTCAGGATTGCTTTGGCTATTCGAGGTCTTTTGCGGTTCCATATGAATTTTAGAACTATTTGTCCTACTTCATTGAAGAATAACTTTGGTGTTTTGATAGGGATTGCATTGAGTCTGTAGATTGCTTTAGGCAGGATGGCCATTTTGACAACATTAATTCTTCCTATCCATGAGCATGGGATGTATTTCTATTTATTGGCATCTTCTTTAATTTCTCTCAAGAGTGTCTTGTAGTCGCTGATGGACAGTGACTGTAATGGGTATGTGGTGGAGACTTGATAATGGGGGAATCTAGTAACCACAATGTTGCTCATGTAACTGTATATTAATGATACCAAAAAAAAGAGTGTCTTGTAGTGTCTTTGCCTGGTTTTTATATTAGAGTAATGTTTGCCTCGTAGAATGAGTTTGGGAGTATTCCCTCCTCTTCTACTTTTTGGAAAACTTTAAGGAGGATGGGTATTAGGTCTTCACTAAATGTTTGATAAAATTCAGCAGTGAAAACCATCTGGTCCAGGTATTTTGTTCTTAGGTAGTTTTGTGCTTACCAATTCAATTTCCTTGCTAGTAATCTGTCTGTTCAGATTTTCTGTTTCTTTCTGGGTCAGCTTTGGAAGGTTGTATTTTTCTAGAAAGTTGTCCACTTCTGCTAGGTTATCCAGTTTGTTACCATATAATTTTTCATAGTATTCTCTCATAATTCTTTGTATTTCTGTGTATCATTAGTGATTTTTCCTTTCTCATTTCTGATTCTGTTTATGCGTAGCCTGTCTTTTTTTCTTGATAAGTCTGGCTATGGGTTTATCTATTTTATTTTCTCGAAGAACCAGCTCCTGCTTTCATTGATTCTTTCTGTTGTTTTATTCTTCTCAATTTTATTTATTCCTGCTGTAAACTTTATTATGTCCCTCCTTCTACTGACTTTGGGCCTCATTTGTTCTTTTTTTTCTAGTTTCGTTAATTGTGAGTTTAGACTGTTCATATGGGATTGTTCCTTCCTGAGGCGGGCCTGTGTTGCAGTATGCTTCCCTCTGAGCATGGCCTGTGCTGTGCCCCACAGATTTTGCAGTGTTGAATTATTGTTGTCATTTGTCCCCATATATTTCTTGATCTCTGTTTTTATTTGGTCATTGATCCATTGATTGTTTAGGAGCATGTTATTAAGCCTCCATGTGTTTGTGGGCTTTTTCGTTTTCTTTGTGTAATTTAATTCTAGTTTCATACCTTTGTGATCTGAGAAGCTGGTTGGTACAATTTCAGTCTTTTTTAATTTACTGAGGTTCATTTTGTGGCCTAGTATATGATCTGTTCTTGAAAATGTTCCATGTGCACTTGAGAAGAATGTGTATCCTGTTGCTTTTGGATGAAGTGTTCTGTATACGTCCATTAGGTCCATCTGTTCTAATACATTGTTCAGTGCCTCTGTCTCTTTACTTATTTTCTTTCTGGTTGATCTGTCCTTTGGAGTGAGTGGTGTGTTGGAGTCTCCTAAAATGAATGTATTGCATTCTATTTCCCCCTTTAATTCTGTTAGTATTTGTTTCACATATGTAGGTGCTCCTGTGTTGGGTGCATAGATATTCCTCTTGTTGGACTGACCCCTTTATCATTATGTAATGTCCTTTGTCTCGTTGTTTTCTTTGTTTTGAAGCCTATTTTGTCTGATACAAGTACTGCAACTCCTGCTTTTTTTTCTCCCTGTTGTTTGCATGAAATATCTTCTTCCATCCCTTCACTTTATCTGTGTATATCTTTTAGGTCTGAAGTGATTCTCTTGTAGGAAGCATATGGGTGGGTCTTGTTTCTTTATCCATTTGGGTCTTTTCATTGGTGCAGTCAGTCCATTTACATTTAAGGTAATTATTGATAGATATGTACTTATCACCATTTTATTCGTTTTGTTTGTTTTTATAACTCCTCTCTGTTCCTTTCTTTCTTGTGCTCTTGTTATTTGATGGTTTTCTTTAGTGTTGTGATTCCTCTTTTTCAGTGTTTTTGTATCTATTCTAGTCCTTAGGTTTGTTGTTTTCAAAGGCTCAAGGACAGCTTCCTGACTATACAACGGCCCATATTAGTTTTCTGATTGCTCTATTTCAATCACCGTTTAAGAGTTTCCTCTTTCTCCTCCATACTCAATGTATTAGTTGTCATAATCTGCACTTCTTGTGTATCACTTGACTGATTTTGTATATACTTGATTTTGCTACTTTTGTTTTAATTTTGTACTTGCTTGGTAATTAACTGATCTACATCCTTTACTGTGTGTTTAATTTCACTAATGAAAACTATTTAGCCTTAGGAACATTTCCATCTACAGCAGTCCCTTTAACATGTCCTGTAATGCTGGTTTAGTTGTTATAGATTCTTGGAGCCTTTGTTTATCTGGAAATTGTTTAATCCCTGCTTCAAATTTGAATGATAATCTTTCTGGGTAGAAGATTCTTGGTTGAAGGTCCTTCTGTTTCAGTACATTAAATATTACATGCCACTCCCTTCTGACCTGTAGTTTTCTGCTGAGAAATCTGCTGATAGCCTGATGGGGTTTCCCTTATATGTAATCTTTCTTTTCTCTCTGGCTGCTTTCAGTACTCTCTTTTTATCCTTAATCTTTGCCATTTTAATTATTATATATTTTGGTGTTGTCTTCCTGGGGTTCCTTTTGTTAGGGGCTCTCTGAACTTCCATGACATAAGTGTCTATTTCCTTCCCAAGATTGAGGAAGTTTTCAACTATTATTTCCTCAAGGAGACTTTCTATCCCTTTGTCTCTCTCTTCTTTTTGCTACCCCTATTATGTGAATATTGTTTTGTCTGGATCCATCACACCACTCTCTTACCATTCTTCCATTCCTAGAGATCCCTTTTTCTTTCCATTCCTGTTTCGTTGTGTTCCTATTCGCTAATTTCCATCTCATTGATTGTTTACTCTACTTGCAACAATCTATTATCCATTTCCTCCATTTTGTGTTTCATTTCATTTACTGTATTCTTCAGCTCTTGTATCTCTTTATTGAAGTCCTCCCTGAGATCTTTAATACATTTTAGCAGTACAGTGAGCATACTTATGACTTTTACTTTGAAGTGTTTATCAAGAAGATTGGTGATCTCTGTTTTATTCAGCCCTCTTTCTGGTGTCTTATCCTGTAGTTTTGTTTGGAACATATTCCTCTGCCTCCTCATTTTGTCAAGGTTTGTGTTTCTTCCTTTGTATTAGATGGATCTGCTGTGCTTCCTGATCTCTAGAGAGTAATGGCTTCATTAAGAAGGTGTCCTGTGGTACCCAGAAGCTCAGGACTCTTTCCTATCCAGTGCCTGGTTCTCCTTTGCTGTGAAGCCCCAACTGCTGTTGGTGGGCATTAGGTGGAGTCGTCTCTTTATCTGCCAGCAGTGATTTATCTCAGTCTGCTGAGGCTGGCAGTTTGCCTCAGCAGCCCTTTTGTGTTCAGAACAGTATCATTGTAGGCTGCTGGATTAATAGGGTGGGCAGGGTGGTCACACAGCAAATTACACAATGGCAGGGCACACAGCTTGCAGTGGTGGCAACTTACCTGGTTGTGGAGCACAGAGATACTCAGCAGTGGTGGTGAGTCATACAGTGGGAGGGCATGTGGGCTTGCTGAAGCCGCGCAACACGTGGAGTGGGAGGCTATACCAACAGCAGAGGTAGTTAGTCAAGTTGCTGCAGTGGTGAGCAGCTGCTGCTGTGAGTTGCACGGGTGGCCCCTAGCAGCAGTAAGGCCACACAGCACTGAGCTAGGCCATCTGTTGGGAGGAAGGAGCTCTCAGAGCTGACTCCTGCAGGCACCTTCTCAGTTGGGCTAAAACAGGGCCATGAAAGCTGAGAGAGTCTCCCTCTGCCCACCAGGTGTCAAAGTCCAGCACTGCTGGGCTGAGTAGGCTGGCGTGTCAGCAGTGCACAGGAAGGTGCCTCAGGGATGAACCATCTGTGAAAGGGATGGAGCGTTTAGAGCTCCTGAGAGTGCCCGAACTATTGGGCCAAGGTAGGGTTGGGGAGATATGGTCTACTTGCCCTCCCTCCTGCAGAGAGCTCTCTGTCCAACCCTCACCCCTCTGGCTTCCTCCCACTGCTGGCAAGTCTTTCAAACTGCTGCCTCTGTGCTGGGTGTCAAGGGGACGTGGAGGATGCCTGTCCTCCACTGGCAGCTGGTGTCTCAGCCTTCCAGAATGTTCCAACTCTCCCTGATGTCCAGTCCTGCTAATTACCAGAACCCAATGCAATGTGGATTTGGGTTCCCAGAGCAGATCTCCAGGTCCAGGTGTGCAGAGTTCCTGGGCGCCTATCCCCTCTCTGATTTGTTCTCTTCTTCCTACCTGTGGATGGGGGAAGGACATGGGTCCTTCTCAATCTATTATCTGCCATTTTACCCTTTTCTGTGTGGTCTTTTCTTCTTCCCCAGGTGTAGGTGGTCTGTTCAGCAGTCTTCAGTTCGTTTTCAGAGTTAGTTGTATTTGCTGTAGCTGCTTCCTCAGTGAATGTATGGGAGGAGGGTTCCATCTTGCCTTCCTACTCCACCATCTTGAGCCTCTTCCAAATGCCACATTTTCAAGACAGGCCATATTCTCAGTCATAAAGTAAGTCTCAACAAATGTTAAAGAACATAAATCATAGAAAATGAATTTTCTAACCACAAGAGAACTAAGTCAGTAATCAGTAACATACCTGGAAAATCCCCAGTTATTTGGAAACTAAAGAAAGTACTACTGAATAACCCATGGGTAAAGTGGAAATCAAAAGGGAAATTAGAAAGTATTTTGAACTGAAAGAAAATTAAAACAAAACATATGAAAATTGTGGGATACCAGCCAAAGCAGTTCTTCCAGGGAATTTATAGCACCTAAATGCCTATATTAGAAAAGATCTTAAATCAATGACCTCAGTTTCTACTTTAAGAAACTTTTTTTTTTTAAGTAAATTATACCACAGTAAGCAGGAGAAAGGAAATAATGATCAGAGTAGGAATTAATAAAAGAGAAAACAGAAAAAACATGCAGGAAATCAATGAAACAAAAAGTTGATTCTTTGAGAAAATCAGTAAAATTGGTAAATCTCTACCCAGACTGATCAGGACAAAAAGAGAAGACATATTTACCAATATCAAGAATGAGAGATAATATCACTACAGATTCAACACATGTTAAAAGGAAAATAAGAGAATATTATAAACAACTTAATGCCAACAAATTTGACAATTGAGAAGAAATGGACAGATTCCTTGAAAGACACAAACCACCAAAAGTCACTCTGTAAGAAATAGATAACCAGAAAACGCTTATCTATTATAGAATTGAATTGGTACTTAAAAACCTTCCCACAAAGAAAATTCCAGACCCAAGTGGCTTCATCTAAGTTCTACCAAACACTTTACTGGTTTTGTAGCAATTTTTTTACAAATTCACTGGGAAAACTGAAGTAGAAGGAATATTTCCCTATATTCTACAGCAAAATTATAAAAGGACACTAAAAAAGGGAAGCACAGACAGTATCCCTCCTGAACACAGAACAAAAACTGCTACCAATAATTTAAGAACTGGAATCCAGCAATACATAAAAATGATAATGCATCTTGAATATGTGAGGTTGATCTGAGGAATGAAAGGTTGGTTTAACATTTCAAAGTTGGCCAATTAATATAATTTTCCATATCAGGAAAAAAAATCCATATGATCATATCCGGAAGTACAAAAAAGCATTTGAAAAATCAAACATTCCATTCCTGATAGAAACTCTAAAACTAGAAATAAAAGGGAATATTTTCATGTCTTCTATGAACCTGTGTCAATTTTATTTATTTATTTATTTACTTACTATCATTAATGTACAATTACATGAACAACATTATGGTTATTAGACACCCCTATTATCCAGTCCCCACCACATACCCCAATACAGTCACTGGCCATCAGTGTAGTAAGATGCTATAGTCACTACTTGTCTTCTCGCTGTTATACTGCCTTCCCCGTGTCCGCCCACCACCACATTATAAGTACTAATCGTGATGCCCCTTTTTCCCCCTTATCCCTCCCTTCCCACTCATCCTCCCCAGTCCCTTTCCCTTTGGTAACTGTTACTGCATTCTTGGGTACTGTGAGTCTGCTGCTATTTTGTTCCATCAGTTTTGCTTCGTTGTATACTCCACAAACGAGGGAAATCATTTGGCACTTGTCTTTCTCTGCCTGGCTTATTCCACTGAGCATAATGCCCTCTAGCTCCATCCATGTTGTTGCAAATGGTAGGATTTGTTTTCTTCTTATGGCTGAATAATAATCCATTGTGTATATGTACCACATCTTCTTTATCCATTCATCTACTGATGGACACTTGGTTGCTTCCATTTCCTGGCTACTGTAAATACTGCTGCAATAAACATAGGGGTGTATATGTCTTTTTCAAACTGGGCTCCCGCATTCTTAGGATAAATTCCTAGGAGTGGGACTTCCGGGAAGATGGCGGGGTGAGCAGGGTGGCAGAAATCTCCTCCCAATACTATATAAATCTATGAAAACACAGCAAATACAACTATTCCTAAAAAAGAAATCGGAGCACACAGGGAAGTGCACAGCGTGCAGCCACACCTGGGAGGACTCAGCACCCTGCGAGGTGGGTAAGATACAGAGCTGCGACCCGGCGGCACCCGAACACTCACCCAGCCCAGCACGCCGGCAGGAGGAGAGGATTCGGAGCCGGGAGGGAGTGGAAGAGCAGGTCCGCGAAATAACCAGCCCCGGTGGTCTGCGCCGGGAGGGCTGACACACATCGCGCGGTGCATCAGACATTGGAGAGGCAGAAGGTGCAGGTTTTGAGCTGGGAAGGCACCGGGCCGTGCAGCCAGAGCCCAGGGACAAGAGAAAAGCGCGCGCCATTTGTAGCGGTCTCAGAGAGGCAGGGGGCCCAGCAAGGGAACACCATCGCCCCAGCGGGCTCAGCCCTGCAGGCTGGAAGTCCTGGGGAACTTCAGTCCCCTTCGCTAGTGACAGAGAGAAGGGAGCAACCACGCTGGAACTTTATACAGAAAACAATAGCGTCCCATTCATTCCTGCCCCGCCCAGACCTACAAAAAGAAAAAAAGAAAAGTGGCACGGCCGTGGCTGCAAATTAGTGGAGCAACAGCAACACCTACAGCACGTGTAGAGAATCTACTCCAGGTGGGCTTTTTTTTTTTTGCTCGTTCGTGTTATTTCTTGCTTTTTTTTTTTTTGCTCATCTGTTTTATTTCTTGCCCTTTTTTTCCTTTTTTCACCTTCCTTTTCTTTCATTTCTTTCTTCTTTCTCTCTTTTCTTTCTCTTCCTTCTTTTTTTTTGGCTTCCTTGTTTTTTTGGTGGTGCTTTTTTTTCTTTTCTTTTCTTTTCTTTTTAAACCTTAAAGAGCCCAGCTGACATACGTGGCACCTACCAGTTAACACTCCTGTCAACATGACAAGACAGAAGAATATGATACAGACAAAGATCACTAAGATCCAGAGCCCCTCTGAGAAGGAATCTGAAGGGATGGAAATGCAGTATCTTCCTGAAAAAGAATTCAGAATAAAAGTCATAACCATGCTGATGGATCTACAGAGAAATATGCAAGAGCTAAGGGAGGGACTGAGGGAAGTCAGGAAAGATAATGCAGAAATGAGACAAGCCATCGACGGGCTCAGCAGCAGACTGGACGAGATGCAAGAGACTGTTAATGCAATAGAAATCAGAGAACAGGAACACAGAGCAGCTGAGGCAGAGAGAGATAAAAAGATCTCTAGGAATGAAAGAATATTAAGAGAACTATGTGACCAATCCAAAAGGAAAAATATTCGCATTATAGAAGTACCAGAGGAAGAAGAGAGAGAAAAAGGGATAGAAAGTGTCTTTGAAGAAATAATTGCTGAAAACTTCCCCATGCTGGGTAAGGAAATAGTCTCGCAGTCGATGGAAGCCCACAGATCTCCTAACACAAGGGACGCCAGGAAGACAACACCAAGACATATAATAATTAAAATGGCAAAGATCAAAGATAAGGACAGAGTATTAAAGGCAGCTAGAGAAAGAAAAAAGATCACCTTCAAAGGAAAACCCATCAGAATAACATCAGACTTCTCAACAGAAACCTTACAGGCTAGAAGAGAATGGCATGATATATTTAACGCAATGAAACAGAAGGGCCTCGAACCAAGAATACTGTATCCAGCACGATTATCATTTAAATATGACGGCGGGATTAAACAATTTTCAGACAAGCAAAAGCTGAGAGAATTTGCCTCCCATAAGCCACCTCTACAGGACATCTTAAAGGAACTGCTCTAGAGGGAAGCACTCCTAAGGCTAAAAAGCTGTCACCAGAGAAAATAAAATCATAACAAAGAAAGCAGACCATCCAAAACTAACTAAAGGGAAAGAATAAAACACCTAGTATATAAAGAATGGAGGAGGAAGAATAAGAAGGGAGAGAAATAAAGAAACATCACACTGTGTTTACAATAACTTAACAAGAAAGTTAAGTTAGATTGTTAGATAGTAAAGAAGCAACCCTTGAATCTTTGGTAACCACGAATCTAAAGCCAGCAATGGCAATAACTACATATCTATCGATAATCACCCTAAAGGTAAATGGATTGAATGCACCAATCAAAAGACACAGAGTAACAGAGTGGATAAAAAAGCAAGACCCATCTATATGCGCCCTACAAGAAACTCACCTCGAATGCAAAGATATCCCCAGATTAAAAGTGAAGGGATGGAAAAAGATATTTCATACAAATAACAAGGAGAAAAAAGCAGGTGTTGCAGTACTTGTATCAGACAAAATAGACTTCAAAACGAAGAAAGTAGCAAGAGATAAAGAAGGACATTACATAATGATAAAGGGGTCAGTCCAACAAGAAGATATAACCATTATAAATATATATGCACCCAACACAGGGGCGCCGGCATTTGTGAAACAAATACTAGCAGAATTAAAGGAGGAAATAGACAGCAATGCATTCATCTTAGGAGACTTCAACACACCACTCACTCCAGAGGACAGATCAACCAAACAGAAAATAAGTAAAGACAGAGGCACTGAACAACACACTACAACAGATGGACCTAACAAACATCTACAGAACTCTACACCCAAAAGCAACAGGATACACATTCTTCTCAAGTGCACATGGAACATTTTCCAGAATAGACCACATACTAGGCCACAAAAAGAACCTCAGTAAAATCGAAAATATTGAAATTCTACCAACCAACTTCTCGGATCATAAAGATATTAAACTAGAATTAAACTTTAGAAAGAAAACAAAAAGGCTCACAAATACATGGAGACTTAACAACATTCTCCTAATTAATCAATGGGTTAATGACCAAATCAAAACAGAAATCAAAGAGCATATGGAGACAAATGATAACAACAACACAAAGCCACAACTTCTGTGGGATGCAGCAAAGGCAGTTCTAAGAAGAAAGTGTATTGCAATCCAGGCCTATCAAAAGAAAGAAGAACATTCCGAAATGAATAGTCTGAAGACATTATTACTGAAATTGGAAAAAGAAGAACAAATGAGACCCAAAGTCACCAGAAGGAGGGACATAATAAAGATCAGAGAAGAAATAAATAAAATTGAGAAGAATAAAACAATAGAAAAAAAATCAATGAAACCAAGAGTTGGTTCTTTGAAAAAATAAACAAAATAGATAAACCCCTAGCCAGACTCATTAAGAGAAAAAGAGAATCTACACACATAAACAGAATCAGAAATGAGAAAGGAAAAATCACGACGGATCCCACAGAAATACAAAGAATTATAAGAAAATACTATGAGAATCTATATGCTAGCAAGCTGGAAAACCTAGAAGAAATGGACAACTTCTTCGAAAAATACAACCTTCCAAAACTGACCAAACAAGAAACAGAAAAACTAAACGGACCAATCACCAGCAACGAAATTGAAGCGGTGATCATAAAACTACCCAAGAACAAAACCCCCGGACCAGATGGATTCACCTCTGAATTCTACCAGACATATAGAGAAGAAATAACACTCATTCTTCTTAAAGTTTTCCAAAAAATAGAAGAGGAGGGAATACTTCCAAACTCATTCTATGAAGCCAGCATCACTCTAATACCAAAACCAGGGCAAAGACCTCACCAAAAAAGAAAATTACAGACCAATATCCCTGATGAACGTAGATGCAAAAATACTCAACAAAATATTAGCAAACCGAATTCAAAAATACATCAAGAGGATCATACACCATGATCAAGTGGGATTCATCCCAGGGATGCAAGGATGGTACAACATTCGAAAATCCATCATCATCATCCACCACATCAACAAAAAGAAGAACAAAAACCACATGATCATCTCCATAGATGCTGAAAAAGCATTTGACAAAATTCAGCATCCATTCATGATTAAAACTCTCAACAAAATGGGTATAGACGGCAAGTACCTCAACATCATAAAGGCCATATATGACAAACCCACAGCTAATATCATACTTAATGGCGAGAAGCTGAAAGCTTTTCATCTAAGATCGGGTACAAGACAGGGATGCCCACTCTTTCCACTGTTATTCAACATAGTACTGGAGGTCCTAGCCACGTCAATCAGACAAAACAAAGACATACAAGGCATCCAGATTAGTAAAGAAGAAGTCAAATTGTCACTATTTGCAGATGACATGATATTGTACATAAAAATCCCTAAAGACTCCACTCCAAAACTACTAGAACTAATATCTGAATTCAGCAAAGTTGCAGGATACAAAATTAACACAGAAATCTGTTGCTTTCCTATACACTAATGATGAACTAACAGAAAGAGAAATCAGAAAAACAATTCCATTCACAATTGCATCAAAAAGAATAAAATACCTAGGAATAAACCTAACGAAGGAAGTGAAAGACCTGTACTCTGAAAACTACAAGACACTCCTAAGAGAAATTAAAGAGGACACTAACAAATGGAAATGCATCCCATGCTCTGGCTAGGAAGAATAAATATTGTCAAAATGGCTATACTACCTAAAGCAATCTACAGATTCAACGCAATACCTATCAAACTACCAACAGCTTTCTTCAATGAACTGGAACAAATAATTCTAAAATTCATATGGAACCACAAAAGACCCCGAATAGCCAAAGCAATCCTGAGAAGGAGGAATAAAACGGGGAATTACGCTCCTGACTTCAAGCTCTACTACAAAGCCACAGTAATCAAGACAATTTGGTATTGGCACAAAAACAGACCCATAGATCAGTGGAATAGAATAGAAAATCCAAACATCAACCCAAACACATACAGTCAATTAATATTTGATAAGGGAGCCTTGGATATACATTGGGGAGATGACGGCCTCTTCAGCAGCTGGTGTTGGAAAAACTGGACAGCTACATGTAAGAATGAAATTGGACTACTGTCTAACCCCATACACAAAGGTAAACTCAAGGTGGATCAAAGACCTGAATGTAAGTCATGAAACTATAAAACTCTTAGAAAAAAATGTAGGCAATGAAAGCTCTTGGACATAAACATGAGTGACTTCTTCATGAACATATCTCCCCAAGCAAGGGAAACAAAAGCAAAAATGAACAAGTGGGACTATACGAAGCTGAAAAGCTTCTGTACAGCAAAGGACACCATCAGTAGAACAGAAAGACTTCCTACAGTATGGGAGAATATATTCATAAATGACGTATCCAATAAGGGGTTGACATCCAAAATATATAAAGAACTCATGCACCTCAACAAACAAAAAGCAAATAATCCATTTAAGAAATGGGCAGAGGACATGAATAGACACTTCTCCAAAGAAGAAATTCAGATGGCCAACAGGCACATGAAAACATGCTCCACATCACTAATCATCAGAGAAATGCAGATTAAAACCACAATGAGATATCACCTCACACCAGTGAGGATGGCCAACATCCAAAACACAAACAACAACAAATGTTGGCGAGGATGTGGAGAAAAGGGAACCCTCCTACACTGCTGGTGGGACTGCAAATTAGTTCAACCATTGTGGAAAGCAGTATGGAGGTTCCTCAAAAAACTCAAAATAGAAATACCATTTGACCCAGGAATTCCACTCCTAGGAATTTACCCTAAGAATGCAGCAGCCCAGTTTGAAAAAGACAGATGCACCCCTATGTTTATCGCAGCACTATTTACAATAGCCAAGAAATGGAAGCAACCTAAGTGTCCATCAGTAGATGAATGGATAAAGAAGATGTGGTACATATACACAATGGAATATTATTCAGCCATGAGAAGAAAACAAATCCTACCATTTGCAACAACATGGATGGAGCTAGAGGGTATTATGCTCAGTGAAATAAGCCAAGCTGAAAAAGACAAGTACCAAATGATTTCACTCATGTGTGGAGTATAAGAACTAAGGAAAAAAAAAACTGAAGGAACAAAAGAGCAGGAGACTCACAGAACCCAAGAACGGACTAATAGTTGCCAAAGGGAAAGGGACTGGGGAGGATGGGTGGGAAGGGAGGGGTAAGGGGGAAGAAGGGACAATACGACTAGCAGATCTAATGTTCGGGGGGCACCGGGAGGGCTGTACAACCCAGAGAGGACAAGTAGTGACT